>CAAKMY010000203.1:0-21751 GCA_901111285.1 Corrigiola litoralis
ATGTTATGTTATGTTATATTGTTATGTTAGGAAATGAATGTTTTTATTTTTTGAGGGAGGGACCAGTGGATTTGGGTGAGAGAGAGAGAGGCGCTAAAAGAGAGTTGTGTCTTGGTGATTCAAATTGTTTGGTGGGTCATCATTTAACGGCTCACGGGATACTGTAGTGGAGTGGGAGTAAGAGTATGGATTGTGGATTGTGGATTGGATTTTATTTTTTTTGCACGATTGCTTAACGGCTGCTTCTTGGGCTGATCCAGGATTAGGGATAAAATTGTTGAAGTGAACTTTGGCCGTGTTGTTTTCTTTTGGAATTAAACGAAAATTAGTATTTCCTCTATGTTCCATTGATTTCACTATATTTGTTTTTTTGACACTACTTGATGCTTAGTATTATATTTTGATTGTTAATAACTCAAACTATATGATTGATAAAATTATAAGAATATATTCAATTAAAAGTACTTTTAGTTACAAGTCTAACCATTCTAAGTTTGAAAAAAAAAAACCAAATTTATATATTGAGATATTGATGGTCAGCTGTGTGAAAAGACAAATGTAGACTTTAATTGAATTCAAAAAAAAATCAAATAGTTATTTAATTTGGTATTTACTCGTGTTTGAACCATCTAAAGTTTGATCAATATTCGTCTAAAAATATTGTGTAATTTCAATGGCTTTTTGATGATATATATTTTGCTTAGAATCAATACAAGAAAAAAAATCAAATGATTTCTAGCTTTCAAGTATAACTAAAATTGCATTGAACCAAACATATTGGGATTGAATCGCACTGGAATTTTTGTACTTGTTAGTGAAAAAAACATAATATGGACTGACTAAAAAGTACCTTTTATAATTGAATTAGTTTACTTTACCTAATTATAATGAATCATCATCTCTTAAATATATTACAAGCTCTTTAAAGCTCATTACCAAGCAAAATGCACTTAAATAAGGGATGGTTACTCTTCAGTTGGACATCTCATGAGTATGCTTCTTATTGCTTGTTGAGTACTATCTGAATTTAAAAAAAAAAATCACCATTTTGGATATACACTTACTAACATGATTTGATATATAGCACAAATTTACTCTAAATGTCTCGATAAATAGTTTTTGTCAAGAAACGTACAATGTCGACAATTCTATTTATCACCCTAATCATCCTAATTAATTTATATTTCACTCAATCATTGATGATTACCAACAAATATTCGTGTTTGGTATGATGTAGAGGGCAATGGAGGGTTTATTTTACCTCATTCTTTAATAAGCCACATCCCTCCCATTGTTTATAATATTGGTGACTTGCAAGTTGCAACATCGCCGAAATATTACAAGGTTTATATGCTTAAAACAATAATGCATTAGTGCTTAACCATATTAATAAACACCTTTATATTTAGTCTTGCCTATAAGGAGAAAACTAAAAAAGATTAGAGAGCTAATTGAGATGATATATGAGAAAGCTCTTATTGTCACATCGTAGTATGCAATCCTATTAGTCTTACGTATTTTAGGTCTTGCTATGAGTGCTTAACCATATATAATAATAAACACCTTTATATATAATCTTGTCTTTAAGAAGAAAACTAAGACAACTTAGGGAGCTAGTTGTGAGGATATATGAGAGAGCTCTTATTGTAACTTCTTAATATGCAAGTCTCACACATGGTATAAGTATATTTGTCGAAGGAGGCAACTTGCACGGTAAATCGGTTTTAGTAAACCTCATTAAAACCTTATTCTTTCTCATTATTTATTAATAATACTACATATATCACAAATTATAAAGTAATTTACAAGGAGGAAACATTTCATTTTTTGCTCATAGTTTGTTTTCCATTCAGAAAAAAAGTTGGATGACATACTCGCTTCTCAAAATGGGTTGTAAATTGCCCTTCATTTATACTCATGAAAAACCAGTCTTATTCGCACTTCATGGAGGGTAAGAGCAAACCCTCCATTTGATTTATTACATAAACATTTTTCATCCCATATATGCAAGTTACTTAGATCCAAATTATGACTTTTTGAATGGCTACTAGTAGAGATGGTAGGTCAAAGTAGGAGTAACAAAACACTCATGAACTTATACACAATAAAA
The DNA here is from genome assembly GCA_901111285.1 of Corrigiola litoralis. Lineage (NCBI taxonomy): Eukaryota > Viridiplantae > Streptophyta > Magnoliopsida > Caryophyllales > Caryophyllaceae > Corrigiola > Corrigiola litoralis. The sequence goes on from CAAKMY010000203.1 coordinate 2,111, forward strand.
GTTAAAAGTTCACTATTATCGCTCTAAACCATAGTCTCCCATCAAATAGTTTCTCAATGCTAAAAAGGCAATTTTTAACCATTCATGACCTAAATTTCAAAGAATTGATTAATTGTCCTTTCTAACAATCCTAGCTATGAATAATTCAGTCTTCCATATATGAGAATTTTCTCTTCCATTTGTTGATGAGTGTTTTCAGTTCTCAGTACTTGCGGAAAATTTGTTTATGAAGTTTTAAAAAATCTTCCACAATTTGTTCTATGGAGTCTTATAACGGTTTGTTCAACAAATTTGCAATGATGATCAATCCTATGCCAATTATTAACAAGTCATGTCAATATCTTTATTTTCAAGATTATATTGAACCAAGAGGCCACAAGCTCTCCTTGTGGAAGGCTAAATAATGAAACAATGACGGGATATATGTACGCAAAATTGTTAAATTGTATACAAAAGACCTCAAAGGTATTACTTCGTTTTTTGGTTGTAGTATGAGTGTTTTTTTTTTTGTACATTGGAGTAACATTCTAATGTTGCGGAGGAGGGGGATATAAGGATTCGAACTTGGGACAACCTCCAGGCAAGTTGAGTTTCCAACCATTGGGCCAACCTTGATCCTTTGGTTGTAATATGAGTGTATGACTATGAATTAATATAACCATCACATCCCCATCATTTGGAAAAGAAAAAGTACGAGTAACGAAATAAGTCAATTATACTGCCAACAAAAAAAGAAATAAGCCAAATTGTAGTCCTATTCCCTTCATCAATATACTTTTTTTTTGACAGAAAATACTCTTCAAAAAAGAAGGCCGCATAATCTAACGATCGAGTTCCAACAAAACCATCTTTGTCCAATTTGTTCAATGGTGAAATTTGGACGTTTATACTCTACAATTAACACATGTTGGAAGAAGCAGAAGATTGCTTAGACAGGTATAGTAAGCCACTAGTGCACGGAGAAAATGGCGTCCACAAATAACTATAGTACTAATCCACACTCCACAGGAAGCCAATTCAGAGATTAATCTCCTTTGGATAAAAGACAAAAGGTAGTGTGACTGGTACAAATACCATACAGTACCAATAAATCGGTAATAGTAAGAAAAAAAGTGGATAACATAACAGTGGGTCCCAACATTGAACGGCTCAGATCACTTTCCTAGCAACGCAGCGACACGATGTTGCATGAAAATGGGAAACTTGGACCCGACGCCGCCACGTCAGTAAAAAATATAATCACCTTTTTCACCAAACACTTAAAATTAATTTGTTAAACTAATTTAAGGTTACTTTATTTATCTTTATCCACAAACATAACATTCTCTGTACTTGGCTATATTTTTGTCTAATTTCCCGCGGGCCGTACAAAATATATATCTAACTGATTAGATTGAACTGAAAGCTTTTTACAACTCCAACATCTTTAAGTAGTTGTGATTACGTCACGTGGGTTATAACTTTTAAGGTAACAACTAAATATTATGTCTGGATAATGTTTTATTTGCTGTGTTTAGCTAAACTTTATGCTTAATTACGTAGTCTTATTGATATTTGATTGCATGGTTTTATTTGCTTAATGTTCATTTATTTGGTGACATGAGTTATGGTCAACTTTTGGGTGAATTTTATCTTGGTGTTGATATATGATGATGGGTTTTTGATGGCTTTGGTAGTAGTTAAGTTAGTATGATCAGTGACCACCATATAAGTAATCTTGACTAAAAGTTAAGCGTTGGGTGATCTTGGTTTTATATATTTTTTTTGTACATGCTGTCTGGAAAAGTATCAATGTTAAGATGGAACCTTAAGGTATGGTAGGGGGAATAGAAAAGATCAAAAGAGTTGAGGTTCTACCAGAATTCTGTTGTCTCAATTGGGTTGAATCATAGTTTTATGTTAGCGTGATTTGAGGGTGGTTACTGGTAAGGCTGCCTACATGTGGACCGTCCGATATAGCCATAGCTCGGCGATGATTGGAATTATACAAGTTTTACTGTATTGATCATTTTTTTTGGTATATTGGAGTAGATAATGCTGCCGGGGCAGGGGATATGAGGATTTGAACATGGGAGTATGGGACAACCCTGTGACCGGTTGAACTGTCAACCATTGGGCCAACCTTGCTGCTCACTGTATTGACCGTGTTAAAGGAGGTTGAAATGCATTTTTCTAATTTGTAGGAATGTTATGTCATCACAGCATGATGGTGAATTGTGTTTAGTTTGGTTGGTCAGTAGGGTTTGTGTTGATTCTAGAATGCTCGGATTGTTAGTGCTTGTACACTACAACAGTTGTGGTGATGTTCCTGTGAAGTGGTGTTGTAACTTCTTGCTTTTACTTGGCAGGTTTTGTGACTGTGTTATTGTGTAAGTTGTATGTTCATTGAGTTTGCCCTCTTTCAAGATGTATCTTGGCATCTGCTAAAGCTTGGAGCTAATTCCTGACACTGTGGCGTGATCTATAACCTTTTTAAAAGAATGGTGGTAGCTTCTTCTATGCGATTGCCCTGTGAACCCCGTATGTATAGTTGCTATGGACTTCCTAACCAGCTAAAGGTAGATACCTTTTATATTCCGAAAGATGTTTATTCGCATATTTCATTTGACATTGCACTTCTTTCCCAGAACTTTATGATAGCTGACCCTGGCACTGATATGTATGTCAAAACATGTGTATTTCAGACAGTAGGGCCTTTCTTCAGCACCGCATTTTCTTCAAACTATTTGGTGAGCCTCCTTATGAAAATGGCAGGCACCAATTGGTGTCTTTTATTGTTTTTATCTTTCTAAAAAAATACTGTCACGGTTGTTCATATACCTTAACTTGTTGTTGCTTCAAGTATAACATGGAGGTGGCTGGGGTAATCTACTAACCCTTCGCCTTGAAGGAAAAAATAAAAATCATTCAAAGAAATCATGCAAAAAGAATCTGGCATGTCCATATGAGATTGAACTTTTATGATGTTGTATCATCAGGTTCAAGATGCTTGGAAACTTCAACTTCTAAGCCGTGTGACGGAGAAGAAAAGCCCTGCCTCCTCCATGCCTAAGGTGTTGGTGTGCAGATCTATTTTCTTACCTGATGGAGGAACTGGTTCTTCTCTAATTCAAAATGCTCCTATTGTTTTGAAGAGGTAGCAGTATCTGTGCTTGGTTTACTTTTATACGCAATCAATTATTTTATAATATCTTTGCCACGTTGGCTAAATCATATGTGGTTGTTCATATAGTTCTACTGACTACCAACCATTCAGTTTGTGTGCCTAGTTAGCATCTATCAATTTGGTTGTCATTGACAATGTTTTTCTGTTATTTGGTAGAACGAGACTTTTTAGACGTAAATGAAAGAGCTTGAGCATAGAATTTACATCTGAACAGTTATTTTATCAGCAATGTCTGTTTATCCTGAGCATAAAAGACATAACTTGAACTCATCAGCTATATAAATTGCTGGATGGGTCACAGTAGTTCCGATTAACCAATAGTGGGAACTATAGTTTGACTCGGAAGTTGATGTTTCTCCACAAATACTGGTTCTTCCTTTGCTTGCTTGCATGTAAACAACTAAACACTAAACAGCAGTGAGTATGAACGTTGAGTTGTTTAATTGCTATATAAGTGAATAGGGATATATTCTATAATAACATCATGATCGAAACAATGCCACCATTTCTTGCTCAGTTTTGTCTTTTCACATTGTATTTAATCAATGCTGTTCTATTTATGCAGAGTGTACAACAGTTTATCTTCAACCTCACTCACATATAAGTTGATACCGGCTATTGGCGTCATTGCTTTATCATGGGGACTTCTACCACTGTTACGTCTTGGATGGAGTATTTTCCTTCATGTATTTGCTTGCTCTATTACTGGGATTCAGTTGAGGTTGAGGACTTATGCAATTCATTGATTCGCTCATCCGATCCTTTACTTCTTTTTACTCCCTGTATTGCTTCAGAAAAATGGCGGCAACTGGAAAAAAAGTAGCACATATTTTTTTGCAACATCATATGTTCAACCATTGCTTCTGTGGACTGGAGCATTACTCATCTGCAGGTACATTGGTGTTACCTCTTCCTGGGGAAATTTTTCCTATTATATCTTTATAAACATAAATTTTGTTGGGGAATATTTAATAATACCTAATGGTTGTCCGTTTCAGAGCAGTGGATCCTGTAATTTTACCTTCGGAAGCCAGTCAGGCAGTCAAGCAGCGGCTTCTGCATTTTGTACGATCCTTTTCAACTGTGGTGGCGTGTGCCTATTGCTTATCTTCGTGAGCTTCACTCCTATCAAAATATTACTTTCGAGCATAATGCTTCCATCTATAGTATGGCTTTTGAATTGTTTCTTTGGTCATAGTTCTTAGTATTGGTGCTTTATGGGCTGATGCTTTCTGTGGTAGGGTAGTCCGTTCTAAGGATTAGGGAAATGATGGCATCAGAGCATTCACTTATTGATTTTGCTGTATTTGTCACTATAATGAACATATATTTAACTCTGGACTGCAACGAGCTAAATCAAAAGGTCTCCATTAGGAAAACCTTTGCTTCTCATATTATGGGAAAGCATTATGTCATTCCCCTCTTTTCCGATCAAGGACCAATGAAAAAAGCCCCTGTGCAGTTGTACCGATAAAGACTACACGAGATCGTCTCAATAGGGCTTAGACTATGTAGATCTGAGTATCTGACCTCCTTAGTGCTTTACCAACCCTACACGGGGTCCTCTTTAGAGCCATTGGCTGGATGGTGGTATAGTATCGATTTCACCAGCCCCTTTTATATGAGGCCTCAAAAGGTCACTGCTTAGCTGTAACATCTTTTACTTCATAATTTTTGATGACAGTGAGCTCAATGCCTCTGTTATTATTTGCCATGATTGCGCTAGTGATCGGTGTTGAGAATCTTCCTGACAGCTCATCTTCTTGCATGGTTGTGATTCTCTTATCTTTTTTCCTGAGCAGCTTGGTTCAACAGGTTCAAAAGTTTTTGACGGAGGCTAGCGACTCTAGTGACACAAGAAATGTATGTCCTAGTTCTTATCTTTCTTCCCTCTAACATCTGGCTATGGGGCGATACATGACTGTTTTCTTATATATTTTTTATCCTTTCAAGATCAAATTGATAAAGGTTTTTTACATGGTTGCTTATTAAGTCATACTTACGTAGTCTATGTGCAATGATATTTTGTCAGAAGCAAGGTATAAGCAGTGATTTTTAAGACCAGGGGGGAACTTAATTTGTCACTTAGCTTTTTTCTTCTCTTCACCGTATGTTGCTTTATTTATTTATTTTAATCAATTTCTTATATTTATGTGGCTATGACATTTTCCTGTGGTGGCGTCCTAACGGATCTCTGTACTTCGCTCATTTGACCGATGTTTCGATTTTACCAAATAGTTTTTGCTTTTGACATATCTTTATTTTGGGCAGATGGGTTTTCAATTTGCTGGGAAGGCTATCTACACAGCTGTATGGGTGGCATCAGTTTCATTGTTCATGGAATTGCTGGGCTTCTCTACCCAGAAGTGGCTAACTGCTGGAGGTCTTGGCACAGTGCTCCTCACCCTTGCTGGTCGTGAGGTGCTGTGTGTTCTTTGTACCTTGCAGTTGTCTATATCTTCTGCATCTTCTCAATTTTTGTTTCTGTTTAAGTTATTTCAGCCTTAATCTTTTTCTATTCATGGATACAGATATTTACCAATTTTCTGTCAAGTGTGATGATTCATGCAACACGGCCTTTTGTTCTTAATGAATGGATTCAAACAAAGATCGAAGGTTACGAGGTGTCTGGTACAGTAGAGGTGCATTCTATCTCCTTTAATAGGGTAGAAGTGTTTGATAGACATATCCGGCCTCACATAAGCCCTGATATTCAGTAATTTCTGAAACACGATTGGACCACACTAATTTCCCCCCTTTAGAAGTGTCAGCTGAAAACCTGTCTTATATGTTGCATATAGTGAATCCGCATGGTTGATTTGTTTGTTGTCTTTTCAGCATGTGGGCTGGTGGTCACCAACGATTATTAGAGGGGATGACCGAGAAGCCGTCTATATTCCAAACCACAAGTTCACGGTTAATATTGTCAGGAATCTGACCCAGAAAAGTCACTGGCGCATTAAAACCCATATTGGTATCAGTCACTTGGATGTCCACAAAATCAATGTAGGAGCAAAGCTGCTTAATCTTCTAATGTTCTACTTTGTCGAAGTCCGTACTTCTTTCCGACCATTGTGTTTGATTAGATAAATTTGTCATTTACTTTGTGGGATGCAGATTATTGTTGCTGACATGCGCAAGGTTTTGGCTAAAAATCCTCAAGTAGAACAGCAGAGGTTGCATAGGAGAGTTTTCCTGGACAACATCAATCCTGAGAACCAGGCACTTCTGGTTAGTATAGCACATCTCAACTTTCCTTGCTGATTTTCTATTAGAAAACCTTCCTTGAATATTGCACATTGTTTAACAATATACACATCGTTCTTTAGTGTTGTTAAAATAAGGAGCTTATAGACAGTAACATAAGTTGATCGCTTATTTGTCCACTTTCCCTTTAGTTTACTACTTTACTATCCATGGATATAGGATGACAGACATTGACTATTTCCAGTCCCCAAAATTGAGCCACTGTGGATATGAAGCTTAATATTTTTTCTGCCCCTCTCTGCAGATTATGGTGTCTTGCTTTGTGAAGACTTCTCGCTTTGAGGAGTACCTTTGTGTTAAGGTAATATACTAACATTTATTAGTAAATTTCAGATTACTCTAGATCTTTTGTCAGCATTTGTCTGTGTCTTCTTTCTTATGGTTGCAAGTAACCGAGCTGATAATCTAAGTTTAGTAGATTACTGGCTAGTTAGTGAGCAGTTCTCTACTAATTTTTGATACCCTTCTTGGTTTACATACATGATTACAAGTCCTGACAAGGAATATCCCTTGTCGGATGCACATCTCTCGTCAGCCTCTAATCAGCACTAATCAGTCTGGTTCTGGTGTATGTATGTTGTTATTATATATTGCTGTTAGCCTGTAAAGTAAAGGCTACCAGCCTGCTCAACTTTCTTCTTCCCCTTTGATCATTAAACAGGAAGCAATACTCTTGGACCTTTTGCGAGTTATCAGCCATCATCGTGCTAGACTTGCCACACCCATCAGAACTATACGGAAAGTTTACACTGAGGCTGATGTTGAGAACGTTCCGTTCTCTGATTTCTTCACCAGTTCCAGAACAGCTGCCAACCATCCCTTCCTTCTCATTGAACCTTCTTACAAAATAAACGGAGACTGTAAAACCAAATCTTCTAAAAAAGATGAAAAGTCTGATGTAGGTTTGAAATCTGCCTCCAACGTAGATACAAAAACGGATGATCTGGAAAAGGTAATTGTCAATGAGACAGGGGTGTCAGATTCTGATCTTGACAAGACAGCCAGTCCATCAACGGCTACAAAGCGAGATGAGGGCAACGTTGCAAACCCAGCAACAGCAAGACCACCTTTAGATGAAAACATTGTTCTTGGAGTTGCCCTGGAGGGCTCGAAAAGAACCCTCCCAATTGAGGAAGACATTCCACCATTGTCTTCCCAAGCTGAATCAAAGGACTTGGCTGCTTGCCGCAATGGAATTCCATCTCAACCCAGTGCAGAGGACACGAAAGATGATCAAGTATTACCAGTTGGTGGTGTGAACACAGGTGCTAATCGTGACAAACAAAGTGGGTAAATATTGTTGTTAAAACGGACTGTCAACCATGCACAGGATTTTTTTTTTCCTTTTTTTTTTTACCAAGGCTGGCATTTCGCGCAGTACCTTACCACCTTTTTACCAGAAGATGTTGTATATTCCTATTGTCATTAGAAAAAGATGTAAAGTTAATACTCCGTATTACGCTAGTCATCATAATTTGTGATTTTGTTCTGTCAGTGTCCTCTTAACTCACTGTCGCTTATTCTTTTGTTTGCGTTTTGCTAAAATCAGAAGAATGCTTTCTTCCAAGTTCCAATTATAAGGTTTCATGTCTTTGACTTTAAAGGCTAGTTGGGATTGGTAGTGAGGTAAGCGGACACTGACAGGACCGTAAAAAGAAAATATATCGAGCCTTACAATTTAACAAAAGAAAGACAAAACCAAAATTGCATTTGAAAAGAGATGCTCTAAATGGGTTATTTGCAATTTAAAAAAAAAACATGTGTATTTATTTAACATGTATATGTATACATGTATATGTAAGAGAAATATGCACTCTTATTATAGAATATTAAATAAACTTTTTTTTTTAGTTTTCGCCATCCGATTTAGTCCGGATTCGAGCTAGGTAGGACTATTAGGGCGGCAAAGTTCACCCTCTGAGTTTCAACACTGCTGTATTCCCAAGGTCTCGAACTTGAGAACTCTGGTTAGGGTAGAACAACCCCTTACCAGTTGATCTAAGTGCTCTGGGTTATATTAGATAAACATATTAATTAAAGAAGATAAAATGAAAATACTAAATCAAAGACCAAAACAAAAGGAGAAGTCTTGCAAAATAAGGAAAAAGAGATTAAAGATAGAAAGAAGTGTGTATCAATAACTTGTGTGTCCTGATTTATTTATTTTTTTGCTTTTCTAAAAGCTCAATCTGAAGAAAAACATAACATCAACACAAGAAAAAAAACATAACAAATTATTTGCATGACATCAACACAAGAAAAAAAAAAAAACAATTACCATATCTCAGAAAGCAAGTCCCACACAGTTAAAATCAACGGTACCGAACTTATTTTATCTTACATAACATAGGAAAATTTTAAATCACCTCATCCAAAAGGGAAACAAAATTAAACAGGATGTTTGGTAAATGAAGCACCACACAATTTAGGGTTGAAAACCACACTTGATGGCAATGCTAATTCAATCGCAAAAACGCAAAATAGAAACGTCCGCAATTATAAGTTCTGAGGCATCAGAAGATGAAACTGGTTATGGTCTTGAAATTACCATTTCCTGCAAGGTTCCTTTGCTCATACTCAATATTCTTGGCGGATTCGGCAAGAGAGTTGCTGCACCAGTGCACTTCAATGCACTCCAATGTTTCAATGTCGGCGAAATCAGGTGGAATTGATTTGAGTTGACGGCAACTTCGTATAACTAATCGCTCAAGTTTGGGAAAGTGATCATCCGATGCTTCCCATTCTTCAATGTAAAGATACTTCAGTCTCAAATACTTCAGATTCGGGAAGGTCGTACTTGTGTCCCATCTCGGTCCTCCGAAAGCTTTATAGGTAAGTTTGAGAACCTCAAGCTGAGACAATTTTGCAATAGTCTCCATTGCAGACCAGGGAATGCAAAACCTGCCTAGGTGTAGCTTTTTGAGGCTCAAGGGCAAACTGAATTTGCATAAATTTCCATTCTCACCATAGTCAAACACCTTTAAGGATTCAAGATGGTTGAGAGACCTCAGAACCGGGAACTCATTGCACTTGATAGACTCGTCCAAGAATTTACATTTTAGCTTTCGAAGATTAGGTAGCCTTCTAATTATCTGTTCTGCTGTACCCCGAAAAAGAGTTGGAGTTGAAAAGCTTTGCAGATTGTATAAGGTACTACTGTTCGTGCTGACACAGACTTTGCCACAAGTATTCACTACCAGATGCCTTAACTTTGTCAAACTGAAAATGGTATCAGGTAGTTCGGAATCCCACCTTGTCCCGCAAACAATTAGTACTTCAAGATCCACGAGCTTACCGATTGAAGATGGAATACGATTTATTGAACCCCGCATTGCCAAGTATGTCAATGAGACAAGCGCTGTTACACTTTCAAAAGATTCATTGCTAACAAAGGTGCATTCCAAGTCTAACACATTGAGTAATTTGAAAGTCTTAAATTTATTGTCTAGCCATGGGAAAGAAATATCAACTAACAACAAGGAACGAGTGTATGGATTTGATGAAGAATACTTGAGTTTTGAAACTTTGTATGATCCTGAATTTTTGGAGTCTGAGGACAATCTTAGACCATCAAACTTGTCCGAACTCCGATGAATGCACAGGCGACGTTGCCAAATTGGAAAAGAAGGCCATCTGCGAAGAATAAAAAAGGACAAGGAGAAATACTCAGTATAGCATAAAGAAATGATTCCCTCTCAACAGGGGATAATCATGCCTGCAATGATAACCTATAATGATCTTAGGAAAATGAGTTCTCCTATCAAACAATAAAAAGATTTAAAAGTATAGGAGGAACGATACTGTAGGACGAAGGTTGGTCATACGTGTTCTCTATTTGTAGAAACTTCTCCTCTCCTGCTTTCCGCACGCAGAATTCTCGCAGCAGATCATGGATCCTGCAAGTTCGAATCCGTTTATCTGAGCCTGTTTCAGAAACTATTAGCAAGCTTCTATCGACTAGGTCCGGGTCCCTCAAGTGACACTCTGCTGCATCTTCCAGAAGCCTATGCTCATCAGTTTCTTTTATAAGTCTTTCTGCAATCCATAGTCGCACCAATTTTGACCTAGGAATCTCTTTTCCTTTTAAGAACGCTCCACAATAGAGGAAGCACTGTTTCAAGGAAATGGATAAATGCTTATAACTTAGTTCAAGTTTATTCAAAACACCATCTTGATTTGCAAAAACGAGAGAATCTAGCGTTTCGGCAACTTGCTTCCATTCATCTTCTGTCTTTCCTATGCTTTTAAGAACTCCAGCAATAAGGACAATTGTCAGTGGCAGCCCTCCACACCTTTCTGCAATTTCTTTCCCAGCTTCAGCTAATAGCAGAGGGTAGCTCCCGGCACCAAATACCTTCTTCTCCAACAGATGCCAGCTTTTGTCTATGGAAAGGAGGCCGAGCTCAAGACAATTGCTACCATGACTGGCTTGTAGACCAATGTGCTTAAACCTGCTTGTTAACAGAATTCTACTCCCAATGTTGCCAGGTGGAAAGCATCTCTTCAGCTCATTCCATGCTCTGATATCCCATATATCGTCCAAGACAATCAGATATTTCTTCTTGAAGAGACTTGTATACAGTGCTTGAGCTAGATCTTCTTCATTCAGTTGATTATTTATATCGTTAGGCCCATCAATTTCACTAATGATATGCTGGAGTAACTCCTCCCTTTGATAATCTTGGGAAACATAGCACAGAGCATAAGTATGGAAGGAGTCAGCAACATCTTTATACACTTCCATTGCTAGAGTCGTCTTCCCCAAACCAGGCATGCCAACTATTGAGATAGTCTCCAACTGTAGTGGCCCTCGGGTAAGTTTCCTAACCAGTTCACTTTCTTCGTCCTCAAAGCCAAATATCACTTCATCTTGTATTTTTGAATCTTTGGCCCTATCTTCCAAATCCTGCGGAACTTCATATTTGTATTTCCATCTTTGGGCCCTCACACGTGAGCTGCCAACATCATTGTAGAATTTCTGCGTGCAACATATCTTTATGATCTCTTCTTTGATGAGTGTCACTTCTGCAGTGACATCAGACAGACGCCTTCCAAAAAACCAGTCAGGAACTATCTTGATTGTGTCCATAACATTTTCCACTTTGCAACCCACATTCATTATCTGAGTCCTGAGTTGTATCACTTCCTCTCGATCATCCTGCTTGAGTGCATCATCTTGAAGAAAGCAACTGCAGAGGCCTAAGTTATCACGCAGTACCCTAATTTGATGCGCATAAGAGGCTTCAGAATCAGTCTCGCCTTTTTCGAGCTCCGTCAGATGCGCCAGAGTGTTATAAAACTCTAATTCAGACTTGGGTAGCTTGGATGGTGACAACACTGCATATTTGGAGTAAACTTGTTCAACAGCTGACTTAAAGTTTTCCACCGTGTCCACCAAGCTAAAAGAGGGATTTTCTTGCAGTGTATTGCCATACAAAAGACCTGCTTTGATGACCCCAACCACAATGTCCTGGAAGAGATCATCCATCTCCTCATCTTCGGAGCACAGGTTAAGCGGATCAGCAAGGATCTGTCTCAGGATAATGAGCTCCCTTTCCAGAGTTTCAACATGATGTTCCATGGATGTTACCATAGGGGCATCAGAATTTGAAATCCTGAAATCATCTAAAATAAATTTCACAATGTCTAGCAACACTCCATTTATATCTGTGTCTGACAGTGTCCCAATTTCAATGAACTTAGCAAAGGTGTCGCTGACTCGTGGTTCCTCAATCTGTTGCAGCAACTCATAGAGAGACATACCTTTTTTTTTCTTTGCCCTTGATCGTCAAATGCAAATAAATGAGACACATAGCCCTCTCGGTCACATCTTCTAGACAGGTTAAGATATCGTTTAGGCTTTTGTCTTCAATGCACCGGTAAAAAACTGATATGTCACGTAATTTCTTCAAGATTGTTGTCTCCTTGTCAAGCTGATTCTTCATGAGAGTAAATGACTCTAACTCAGGATTACAAGCCTGAAGATCCCTCAGCTTATTAAATAGAGCATCAGCGTAGTCCATGGGAAGATTCTGGCTCATCAGACTAGGTGAAGGTGAAGGCTTCAACACTATAATTTTGGTGCATACTTCTATAAGATCTAGCTTCTTGGCAGTAACTTTTGCCAGCAAGTCAGAAAGTAGCCGTTTAAATTCCTCAGTGTCAACTTCTGTGTCTAAAGAGCATCTAAAAAAGAGACACTGAAGATCCCACCATGCCTGGCGCACCACATTTTCAGTATAAATCCTGATAGGCCGCAACCTTGGTTGGTCGACATCCCATTTTGCTGTGCATCTCAGAAATGTTCGAAGAAACGTCAGCTCCAACTTAATGCATGAAGCGACAAGGAGCTTCTTACTTTTAAAGGGTTTTAACTCCACACATCTCAAGAAATCATCAATGGAACAATGAGCCAACATGATATCTTTTCTGTTAGTCTCTCTAATATCACGCCTCATCAGCTTGATCTTTTCAATCATATCCAAATTCTTGTCCCTTTTTTCATATGGCGCATAAGAATATAGAAGAGATAGAGCCTCACGAGCCAAGGCATCAACATGTATGCAAATGACATATAATGTCCCGTGGTCCACTGTTTCTTCCCAAGGATCCATCAATATTGTTCTGACAAATACTATCTCCAATAGAATAGCATATAATAGGAGCTTTTGAGAATCTATCAAAAGACGAAGTCGAGCTGATACTTCCTTCAGACAGTTTTGCAGATAGTCAACGAAAGAGCAGGGAATTTCAGACATCACACTGGAAGTAGACCTCAAAACCCTCACAATTTTAAAGTAGACCTCCTTCACTCGTAGCTGAGCATCATCAATTTTGAGCAGCAGACGAGAAAGCTTCAGATGCATTGCTCCAGCTTTGCTTATTTCCATATTATCCTCCATAAATAACTGGAAGAGATATGCAGTGTCTCGAAACAGGGATTTCATATTCTTATACATATCAGAGAGCATTTTTCTAGTGCCGTCTGACTCGCAAACATAGCACAACCTCCGCTTTTTCTCAAAGTTAAAAAAGGTTCTTATGAATGTTAGTTTTTCTCGGACGGCTTTGACTTGTTCCATAGGAAAAGTTCGATTGGGCTCCAGACTCTGAACATATCTCAGATTGTCCAGGACATCTTCAATGCATTTAGGCCAATCATATTTGTCTTTCACGAAACCTCTAAGATAGAAGTCTGTAGCATCTGGCTTGAGAAGCAATGTCCATTCCATCATATAATGAACAATACCATCCAATTCCAAGTCCTCCGAAGATTCTTCATCTGTAAAACGCCTTTGAATTTCTTTGTAGCATTCCGCTTTAGACGCAAGTCCAGATGAGACATATGGCAAGATGTACCTGACCTCAAGCTGCAAGGATTGTAATTTTTTCTTTAAGCTTGCACTCACATCCTCGTTATCAGTATCCACATCAATGTCACACAAGTACCTCAACTCGTCCTCCACAACACCCATATTCCCTTTATCCCCTCCGGAGATGATACTACATGACGCCTGTAGTTGAAACATTAAGACAACAACATCAACTAAACAATTATACTCCCTCCATTTCATATTATTATTTAGTTGGTCTTGCATACAACGTGCTGACATCATATTAAAAAAGAAGGTATAACCAAAAAAACATGAAAACCTTACCTTCCTAGCTATTAATTTGCTCAAACCCCGCTCCTTTGGTGGCTCTCTCCTCTTACGTGCTTCTTTCTCTAGCAAACATTCATTCAGAGTGGTGTTGTTGATGATTGGCGGTTTAAGTAGGGATTATGGTGAGAGATGCATCAGTGACAGTGGGAGATGGGTAACAGACGTAGGTTTGAGAAGGGTGGGATGTGTAGACATGTTGATCATAATCGAGAATGTGATAGGAGAGTGTGTGGAGGAGGAGAAGAGACGACCTTTACAGTAGTCAACTTCTTTGATATTTAGCATGTTACTTTTTAATAATTAAAACTTTAATTTTGTCAGTAGTATGAGATATTATGTTGGAATACTAGGAAAGTTACGTTATTAATATTTTTGATACATTTCTTTGAATTTAAGTTAAGGTCTAACGCTTAAAGCTACGTTTTACCAAGGCTGGCTTTTTAGCCGTGTACTTTCTTACAGCAAGAGTTGTATATTGCCAAACGCCATTATGTAAAGTAATCTCAGCTAGTGATGCCAATATATGTGTCGCCTGTGTCTATATCAGTGACCGCTCACCACACTGTACAACCGTTCTTGTTCTTTAATCCTGAGGTTTCACCTTACGAAGTTCAGGTCTTATTTCTCCTAGCTATGCAGACTCTGAATCTTACCAGTTCTAGACTTACTGTGCCTGTCAAATATGACGGAGAGCACGGTCAGGACACCCATAAGTTAATAATATCGTGATTGAGGGAAAAGGGATTCACTGGGACAGTCTCATAGAAATTCGTTAGAAATTTTTGTTGAAGGTTCTTCAGAAGAAGGGAAAAAAAAAGGCTTTAATCTACACTGAACCAATCACCACAAAAATCATACAGGAACATTCTGAAGTTGCTAGCTATTTTGACAATCAATACCACTCTAAATTGGTAAGCGACCAAAAAGAAGCAAGAGTCGGAAAAAATACCATTTCTTGTTTATATTAGTTTCGACACATACAATCAGGGATGGGATAAGTGTATATGGATTGATTCTCCTTCCTCACCCTAGTTTGTCCTTGCCTATTTTTGTGCCCAGCTACGACTGCAGTCTGAAATTCTGGCCAATCTATGCTTTTATTTAAGAAAAGCTGCCCTAACAGTGCCATGTTTGGCCTTATGGTCTTCAGATTCTTGTATGCTCGATGTCCCAACTGTAACACGATCAGACTCCATTCAGGTAACTACTAAACTAGACAGGTGCAACAAAGATAATATAAGATCACTAAAACTGGGGATGCTAATGCTTACCATTGCGTTGTGCATGTTTCCTGGCGAAGCAGAGATGAAAATGTCACTGTGCATGCTCACATGGTAATCCACCGCGGCTAGCAAAGAAGCTTTGCCTTCAACCTTGGTGAGCTCATCAGCAGTGGCAAGACTCCTTTTGTCTTCCAAACGAGGGAATAATCTACGAAGGGTTGATATTCTGGCTTCACCACCATACACCTGAATCAATTGACTTAATTAAGAAATTCTCTGGATGATGTAATAGATGAACTAGAAGCAACAGTTTAGAGGTTCAGACCCACATTTCACCGTAGATTTTCACAAACCTTGTGGGAAGCTAGATATAGGCGGGTGTTATTAGTGAAGCCTAGAGCTGACAGCAATAATCCTATCTCTTCTGGGGTAAGAGGGCAGCGTCCTTGATATCTCAACTCCTCATCAGTGAACTGAGTTTTCATGACTCTTCCTTGCCAGATGACTTGACGGTATTTTGCAAGAGCCAATGTTTCAGCTCTACCGCCTCCAAAATCACAAGCGGAATGTGCAGCCATATCCTATAAAAGGGCAAAAAGTTTCATAAAGCATGCTAGAGAATGTATTATTTGTAATATAAATTTGATAAGAGTTCAGCACATGACTTCCTTCGAGCCAAACTATTACTTCAATACCCTCAAGGAAGCAGACATATATATATATGGTACACGGTGTTGTGGTTAAAAGTAGGGCAATGTTAACTTCTCTGGTAATTTTACATAATAAAACATGTATGTTTTTCTTTCTGTAATTTCAGGGGAATGAGGCTGAATACTGTCGAGTTTTTTCCATTTAGTGCAACACAAAGGCTATCATCCATGGAGCATGAAGTAATTCTTTCAGTGGCAGTCGAAAAAGAGGAAATGTCTGTTGATGCATTTTCCTTGAAAAGTTTGGCAGAACAGTAGAACAAAGTGCCAAAGACATTGATTGTGGTGCATTGTTGAATCAAAACTCAACACTGTAAATAGCTATTTGACAATATGAGGAATATAGGACTTAGGAAAGCAGGAAATTCGGAGAGCACCATACTTTATCAAAGCGGAGATGCAACACCACATACTTTCCAGTACTCTGTGCTTTAAGGTCACCAGGATGGTGAAGCCGACTGACAAGGGTATCACCCAAAGCCCGGATATGCGGGACAAAAGCTAATGCTTCAAAGTTCACTTTGCAACGAAGACGCTGAATGCTTTTTGGCAAGTTGTCAAACGCCAATCGGTGAGAGAATGGGGAGATTGCAGCAATCCCATATCTGAGACAATAATTGAAGAAACCTTTTTCACTTCAAATTAATGAAAGCAAACCCCTCAACTCAGAAGAAAAGAAAATACTGATATTATGTCATAAAATATAAAAATTAAAAAGCAGAGTCTACCTAGCACAAAGTCAACAACTAATAATAATCGAATGTTTTTTTGTCAGTTAGTCTAACATGATTCTATACCCCTCAGACAAGGGCATGAAGTGTTTGGGATTGGAATCATTCTAAGATCTTAAGTCACTGAGTAGCTAGCTTACCTTTGCAGTATAGGCAATACATTTTCCAGGTACCAGTCAGCTGATGCGTGGGTTGGTGCAGTTTTAATACGGGTTTCTCGAATACCTGTACCATAATACTCCCTCGTGCTCCAAGAATATTCACTCGGCAGCTCAGTAACTATGGAGATTTCATTGCGTAGGCTATTAATAAAGTTATCCACATCAAACAGTTCTGCAAATGAACTGCACAACATGTATAAGTCATTGTTATGACATCGATAGAGTTTTGAGCTACCAAAACCTGTCTTATGAAGAGGTACCTTGAATCCTGCCAGACAGTATTAACTTCGAGATGCGGGATAACAAGAGTCGCATTCAAGATTTTAGCAACTGCAACAGCATCACAGATCTTCAACAGGTAATAAGACAAAAAAGATTTGTTAGGACTGCTTCTTATGAGTAGATTTTCGACTTATTGATACTATTGCTTTAAGACCTAATAAACAACACTTCAAATGCAAGACCAGCAGGATAATATATGCTTGTATAATGCAAAAATAGAAGACTACTATATGAGGCTCCAGTCAAGCTTGTACAATGACAAAACATCACTGCCATAAATGAAATACTACGTACCAAATTTGGCCTAGATATTGTACTATCTATACCAACATTGAAAATATCTGCAATATGCCATAAAAGCTAGAAATGTGATCAACATGTCCTCTCAAGGCGATCTTCAAATAGCAACAATGAACTGCTTCGTGGCTATTCAACAAAGCAACTAAGGTCTACAAAAGTACTGGATAACGAACAACATAGACACTGGTAGAGTGGCAGCAACAAACACAGAATACAAGAAACTGAAAAACCTTAAAGTAAGAAATTACCCCCATTCTCTGCTGGTTTAATCCTCCATCAAGAAAAACTTGGATATAGCCTTGTGACTTCTCAGGCAACGCTGTCAACCGATATAGAGAACATTGTAAATTATACTCATCTCCATGTAACAAGGATGCACTAGTTTCTGGTACTTACAAGGAGTGACACTTGTAGGATCTTGACAAGGTTTCCATCCTTGGTCAGGCAAAGGAGACCAAAGCTCCAGATGCCGTCTGAAGGGCTGAAACAATTCGATCAAAGTCAAAAATATAAAACCCCAAAAGCAAGTAAGCTATCACTACACATGACAATAATTCTACAATCTTACACTACATCAGAAGAGTAGTACTAATCAATACATACTCACAGTTTGCC
Organism: Corrigiola litoralis; assembly: GCA_901111285.1. Lineage (NCBI taxonomy): Eukaryota > Viridiplantae > Streptophyta > Magnoliopsida > Caryophyllales > Caryophyllaceae > Corrigiola > Corrigiola litoralis. Next base: position 20,230 of record CAAKMY010000203.1, read on the forward strand.
ATTGCAATGCACCCTGCAGGAGACTCAAATGTTTCGGCGTGGGTTCGATCAAAGTCAAAAATATAAAACCCCAAAAGCAAGTAAGCTATCACTACACATGACAATAATTCTACAATCTTACACTACATCAGAAGAGTAGTACTAATCAATACATACTCACAGTTTGCCATTGCAATGCACCCTGCAGGAGACTCAAATGTTTCGGCGTGGGCGCATTCCATTCCTAAGATTTGTCAAGAAACGAGTAAAACAAAATGAGCCTCAATTAAACACATAGCAAATTCATCAAGCATGGTGAAACATTATTGTCAATATATCCATCAACACAAATTCTAAGAAAGGACCGTTTATTTGTATGATAAAAGTAGACGAACTCCCTGCAAGCTAAATCAGCCAAAGCTTCGTGCAAGCCCAAGTCAAATCAAAGATACACCCCTCTTTATTGGACCAGCATGGCTCCTTCTACTTTTATGTTAAGACGGTCTCTCCCAAGACTATTGGATCCATCAATGACTCCAACTTCTCCTGATGCCAATAGAGTGTAATAGAGTACACATGTACATTATATACTCTATTAGGGTGTAATATTTAATTTCGATCACATTCGTCATTCAACCCAATAATTCCTCATCTCATAAAGTAAATTATTAACAGCGACCGTCTAATTTTAACTTAAAATTAGACAAAGCCGCAAATTCAGTTAAAGTGATCACTTCTCTTCAATACTATGATAAAAGTGAACACTTTAAGCTAAAAAATGACCACTTCAAGACCGCCAACGGCCTCATACAAGACTTTCCAATCTCAGAAAACATTGATGCCCTCAGTAAGCAACTCATATACAGGCAATAGTACAGAAAGTCTTGTAAGAGACCGTCTACTTTTATCTCAAAAGTAGGCCAAGTCATGCTGACCCAATAAAAGTATATAAACATATAACTCAATTTGGGCTTTTAGGGAGCTTAAAAAATTTAGCTTGCAAGTAGTTGGTCTACTTTAATAATAAAAATAGACGGTATTTTCTAATAATTTGTGCAAGCAGTATAAGTTATCAGAGTAAAGATTAAACATTTCTACCAACATACAAGTGATATATTCACAGCAAAGCAAGAAAATGGTAAAAACGAAAATGCCCACCAAAGAAAAAGATATAAAGATTAATGTGGTGAGTTTAGAAAGGAATAAGGGGACTTACAGAGAAGAGGGAAGGAGAAGAGCGGGAGAGGGGAGAGAAGAGATGAGGGGACAAGAGAGGGAACAGAAGCAGAAGTAGGCCCACTAATGTCGGTGATCTTTGTGAGTAGTATCTCCATTTCTCTTCTCCTGATGACATCTTCATCATTCCCATCATCATCTCTGCTCTTTTCTGATGTTTTGTTGTTGTTGCTCATGTAATGTTCTTTGATGTTGCAACACTGATCTAGCTAGTGTCAAGTCTGAGGTTTTTTTTTCGGGGTAGGAAATTTAATTTGGAACGGAGAAGGAAGTAGAAATAATAATGCTAACTACTAAACGCAGCACG
>CAAKMY010000214.1:0-10029 GCA_901111285.1 Corrigiola litoralis
CAATTCTGTTTCTGCCACTACACTATTATGAGAACCTGAAAGTCAATAGGAACGGTCCGGAGGCCCCTAGCCTCGCCGTACTCCTTCCCTAAGTGGTGGTTCTCGAGCGTACTCCACTCTTTAACGTTAATAAAACAAAAACTTAAAAAAAAAAGAGCTGCGGGTCCGGTGCGCTCACACCTCCTACGTGTTCAAAAATAATTAAAGTAATGATCAGAGTAAGATAATCCCAAAGAGAAAATCACCATACAAATCAATGATATTATATAAATTAAATTCAAACCATTATTATGAAAATAAAAACATGGTGAGAAGAGAACGTTTGAATTACCAGTGAAAAGGAAGAGAAAGGTTGTGACTTTTTTCAACATGCATGGAGTAATGATTTATACAGTGAAGCAGTAACAACCCAGATTTTTTTGCTAAAAAAGAGCATGATATTAGGAGCTTGGGAGGATATGGCTGAGCCCTTGAGATTAGTTATGGAGTGAGAGAGGGAGCTAAGCGGATATGAAGCAGGGGTAGGATTTGGAAATAAAAAGCCAGAATCTGATTTTAACCTTTCAACACTATCTTTCTAAGCGTTCTAGAAAATCTCCCCAAAAATCTCCCATCTACCTACAAATCGAGGTAGCCGAACAGTGCATATTTTCATTTAGGAACTTTTTGACTGGGTCAAAATGCCACAATCTCCTAAGAAGCTTGCACCGAACAGGCTCATGTTATTTTTGGCTACCAAAATATTAGGACTTTGCTACTACAATCCGTAATTGACAAGAACCTAAATACTCAAATATTAGATGCACGTTGGTAAAAAAAAAACTCCTAGGACATGGTAAATCAATTAAACGATAGGTCGGGATCACGTTAATTTAAGAATTTGGGTCATGTTGATTTTGGCTTGAAAATTTAGATTTCCTACATTTTTCGATTTTGGAATGATTGGAATTGACCAGGGGATCAAGAACGTCTTTTTCAATATGAGAACTTCTTACTTGAAGTTTCTAACTCAAAATTTTTAATAGAAAATTAATTATACAGGTATATATCATTTATTTTAGAAAAACAATATCAAAATAGATGTCTGATTATTCACAAATTAAGTTTACAGTTGTCAATTATATTTTAAACAACACTGTAAAAAATACAACTTAAGCCAAGGAGGGATTACTATTATATTCCATATATGATATTCTTTACATTATTTGATGTGCTAAATTTTATTTATATAATAATATTTTGACCCTTAGTTAACATTTGACGTCGATTTCTATTTCCTTTTGATCAAGTTTAATCCGTTTTGAGTTGTAGTTTTTTTTTTTTTTGGCAGACATTGAGTTGTAATTAAAAAAAATGATGTTCCAAACATAACACTTTCTGGTTAAACTAGGGGTCGGATCAAAATAAAATGAGAGTATTTTTTGTCAAAATTACGCTCCTTGTTTGTTCTCAATTCCCATTATGATTTCCTCATGAGAAAGAGAGAGATCCTCAAACCAAATAAATAAAAGTAGTATTCCTCAAACCAAAAAATTTGCAAAGTATATACCCTCAATTCATAGTTAGTTCCTATCATTGAGATTTGTGATGCCTCACTAAATTAATCAAATCATTGAATTAATGAAGTAGGCTTAGGGCATATCCTAGATAGGCTTACAATCTCAATTATAATACAAGATATGATAAGATACAGTTACAAACACACATATAAACAGAATAATCTACATATTCTAACACATCCCCGCAGTTAGAGCGGGTTAAGGACGAACACTCAGGCTCGATCGAAAATCACAAAAAAGTTGTTCTACTCGTGAGATAAGAAAAGGGAACATGTAAAAGACGTACATGACCAAGGACCACTTTGTCACGCATCAAATGAATCTCAAACTCCACTTGTCTTGTGCGTTAGTGTTGGACATGATTGCTAGATAAGTACACCGCACTAATGTTATCACAGTAACAAGATTAGCCTTCGTAAGAGGACATTGCAATTCCTAACGAAGGCAAGAAGTTTTGGCAACATTATTGGCAATAACACGTGTTAGTATGTTATGTTTTGATGATTCCAAGATCTGTATAATGTTTGTTTTGAGTGAAAGGAACAGTTATGATACAAGGTTAGGACACATGAGAACCAACACAAGGACCAATTATAGAAGGCAGTTAAAGTTGAGTGTGTTGATCAAGATTAAGTCTATAGAAGCACAAGCACAAGGACCAATGAATATGATATACAATCTGAGTTCACATAAGAAGAATGAAGTTGTAATACAATCTAAGTCTATTTAAGAGAGATGAAGCTGATCAAGATCAAGAATGGGATTATGATTATGTATAGATCCTAGGAGTTTGTTTTAGCTTATTGTATTGATAAAAAGATTAGTTGCTTTCTTATTTATTTCAGATTGATGAGGATAAGTGCAATGATAAGCAAACATCTGATGCACCAGCAACTCTTTGATGGTACTCACATCAAGTAGTTTCAGTGTTAGAAGATATTTTATTAAATCAAATCTTATTATTTCTAAACTGTTTTTAAGTTCTCAAAGTAATTTACTGATCTTATATGAGAGTTGTTATATTCAGTGAGGAGTTGTATGCTTTATATAATTCTTAGGATAGCACGGTCTTGTCAAAGAAAAAGGAACTTACATAAAGTAAAACTCTATTTTCCATTATCCTATCTTTGACTGAGCTTCTACTGTTGTTTCAACTGAAGTTGTTAGGGTTGGTTTTTACATCTACTACGATACTACTAAACCATATATATACTATCTCTATTCCATTATGAAAAACTACCAAGTTTGTTTTGCAAAGAACTGCATTTTGAGAACATACATTTTCAAAAGCAAAACTCCAATACTTTGAGCACTTCATCTTCTCATCCAGCTTATCAAGGAAGGTAGGTCATTTAGGTTTTAATGTTGTATCTCTATGCTTAACAAGAAGCGCATATGAGATGATATTTGGTTTGTAAGTTTTCATTTTCTGGTTGCAGAGTGTAATAGAGTTATTGCGCTATAGGAACATCAGAGTTGATTGTTCAAGCAACATGTAGAGTTAGGTGTTGGGGTTAGACTAGAGTTAGTCTTGCAAAGTTTTTCTCTAAGTTGGTCGAGTTGTGTTAGTTCTTAAGATTAAGATCTAGCATACGTGCACATTCTTCATCATAGTGGATTTGATTCAGAGTGTGGTAAGGAGGATTTAGACCTTGAGTTAAGGTTAACCTCATTAAATATGTTTGTTCATTTGTTTATTCATTTATCTTGTTTTGATTATATTGTTGCATGCACCAGCACTAGCACCAATGATTTGGAAACTGTTTATTGTTAGTACTTGCACAATCGTTTGTGTTGTTGGTGCTTCAAAATTGTTTCTTTCTTGAAGAGTAATGAATTCCGCAAAATTGGTAGACATCTAGGGATACTTAATTCACCCCCCCTCCCTATTAAGTATACCTTTGCATTAACAACACGGTATTCAACTTCGTCATTAGAACGAGAAGTAGAAGCTTGGTGTTTAGACGACCATGAAACTTAATCATCAATAAATACACAATAACCCGAGGTCGACTTAGGATTGTTTGGAAAACCAGCCCAATCAACGTCAAAATAAGCAATAAGACCAAAAACAAAAGAAAGATATAATTGTAGCCCATAATACATAGGACCTTTGATATAGCGAAGAATGTGTTTGAGAGCATTAAATTGTGGCTCTTGAGGATAATGCGTAAACAAACAAATTTGTTGAACCGTATAACTAATCTCAAGGCGAGTGAAAGGAAGATATTGAAGATTGAGTATAATAAGACTTCATTACAAAGTGGGATCAGCAACCAGAGAACTAACTAAAGCTAGGAGCCAATATAGACTTATAATCAATTAGAGTGCTAGATATGACTTATATGAGACCAGCACGCTTCAAAATTTCAGCAGCATACTTAGCTTGAGAGAGTAAGATACCTTGATGGTTATAAAGAGTATAAATACCAAGAAAATAATGAAGGAGGTCATACAATGCTTACGCTGTTTAGAGGAGAAATGGGGACTTTAAATCAAATGGATGCTCATAATTAACAGTTTCCTTAAAGTTCCCATGTAAAAAGGTGTTTTTGACGTCTAATTGATGAATAGGTCACAAATTTGACAGAGAAAAGTAAGAACTGTTCGGATATGAGTAGACTTAACAACATGACTCAAACTTTCCAAGTAATCAGCCCAAAATTCCTTGTTATTGCTACAAGCGACCCACCGCGCTTTATAAGGCTCCAAAGTACCATCAGAGCAAAATGTATGCTTGTAAATCCGCTTGCCACCAACGACGTTAGTAGAAAGGGAACAAGGTACAATATCCCAAGTGTTATATTTTAACCGAAGCATCAAATTCATCATGCATTATCGCATACCATTAAGGGTCTTTGTGAGTGGTGGATAGGTTTAAGGGAAATTGAAATGTGGGTAACATTGAGGTTTAACTTGTTAATAGGCTTAAATACTCCGTGTAGAGCTTGCACAAGTATTCATTTGGTTAGTGGGTCCTACATAGAATGTAGGGCATAAGTGATTGGAAATGAGTTATTGAAGGAAGTCCGGAAGAACGGGTTGCATGAGGAGCTCTCCGAAGCAGAGGGGTCGGGGAGGGAGGAAGATGATGTAAAGGAATAGGCGACATGAGTGTGTGTGAGGTTGTAGGTGTCGCCGGAGACGAGGAGTTGGGAGCAGCTATATAGGCTGGGAGGATAATGATTGTCTAGTTGAGACATACGGAAACATGTCAGGATGAGTGATAATATGAAAGTCATTGTCCCAATAAAGAAGTTCGTATGTTGTGGAAAAATTAGCAAAATTAGTAGCAATGGTGGATTCATCGAACGTGACATGTCTTAAAGCTTGTTTATGGACATATCAAGGCATTTAAACTCACATTGAAATGGAGGAAATCCTATGCATATACATGGAGTGGAATTTGGGTGAAAATTATGTGGCTTAGTAGTATAAACATATTGGGGTAGTGAAGTTACCCAAAGACTCGTTGATGATCAAATGTGGAGTCAACTTATAGAGAACTTAGTGGCGTGGCATTTTTGAGAGCTTTAGTAGGTAAGAGGTTAAGTTAATGAGAGGCATGTAGAGCATTGATCGCATATGCAAGAGGCATGAAAGCTTCAACGAGAAGGGTGCGTATGCAATTGTTGATAGCACGAATCATTCTTTCGCGCGACTTTGCCATTTTGTTGAGGGGTATGTGGAAAAATGTGACCTAAAATAGTGTTGGATTGAGGAAATGATTCATCAAAGAAATAATTTACATATTAATGACCATTATCACACTGAAAAGATTTTATGGTAGTGTGAAGCCGAGTGTGAACAAATGTATGACACTAATTAAGTAAAAACGGTGAAAACGAAAAAAACTAGAGAGAGAAACTTAGAGAGAGAATGAGAGCTTCTCTCCCACATTCCTTCTAAACGTGACTTCTACTCTAATGGCGCCAAAGAGTCGTTCTCGTGGCCGGCCTCCTCTAGGTAATTCTTCTCTTTCTGTTCCTACAGTGGACATTGGTGAGCATCAAGCTGAGGCTGAAACTGCTATACCTCAGCCCTTTGTTTTTGGTGATTTTCTTCATGCTTTAACAAAATCTGCTCCGATTAGTAATATTTCTACTCAGGATGTTCGTAGTGATGATGTTAATAAGGATAAGGAAGTGGGACTTGTGGAAAAACCTCTTGATCAGGGGGAATTGGAGGAGAAAGTTGACTCTGTTATGATGAGACCGTCTGACCATAATAAGAAAACTGATAATTCCTGGAGAAAATGGTCACGTCAGAAGGCTGGGATGCGATTATTTAAGGTTGCATCACCTGCTGACTCTCCTGTTGTGATTGATTTGCCTGAGATTGAAGATACTCTCAAACTTTGGAAGTATGCTTTGGTGGGACAGGTTCTTAGCTTGAAGCCTAAGCTTGCTGAAATTCAAGAGTATGTAGGGAAGCAATGGAGGTCTAAGCCTCGTGTTCAATACTACAAGAAGGGCTGGTTTGTGTTTAAGTTCAATTCAGAGGAGGAAATGGACGAAGTTATTAGGGGGGGTCAATGGATGTATAGAGGCCATGCTCTTATGCTTAAGGTCTGGTCTCCTACTTTCAATAATGAGATTGATAGCATTTCTACATTCCCTGTGTGGGTGCTGTTTCCGGGCTTGGATCCTGTGTTGTGGTCTGATGTTGCTTTGAGCAAAATTGCTAGCAGAGTGGGTGTTCCTCTCTATGCTGACAATCCTACCTCGAACCAGGATAAGCTCTCTTTTGCTAGGGTCATGGTGGAAGTGGACCTGGCTAACCCTCTGTTGTTTGAAGTTCATGTTCAGTCTCCTTTTGGGGGAGTGCAGATGCAGAAGATTGACTATGAGTGGTTGCCTGATTATTGTAGTTTTTGTGGCAATATGGGGCATGACTTGGATAAATGCAAGCTTGCTAGATTATGAGGAATCTGAGATTTTGCCTGATATTTCTGCTGTTCTTGTTTAGAATGGTTTGGAGGAGCCTGTTACTACTCCTGTTGACACTGAGGGGTTTATCACGGTAAAGAGGAAGAAATCTCCTCTGGCTAAATCTGCTGTAGCTGAATTAAGGGCCACTTCTAACAGATTTTCTGCTCTTAATGATGTGGCCTCAAATGACTCAGTTCACTGCTCTGACCAGATGGAGCAGATCATTATGGATCATACTGAGGGATTATTAGATTCTCCTGGTGATATTATAGGGGTAGGAAATGGTGGGAAACCACCTGACCCTTCCCCATGATTTTCTCTTCATGGAACATAAGGGGTCTTAATGACCCCTTAAAGCAGCAAGAAATCCTTGATTTCTTTAGGCTGCAGAGAGTGGAGGTGTTGGCAATTCTGGAGACACGAATTAAGGAGAGGAATTCTAAGTCAGTTCTTAGAAGGAAGTTTAACCATTTTTCTGCTTTCTGCAATTATAGTATGCACTATAATGGCAGAATTTGGATTCTGTGGAAATGTAGGGATGTCAATGTGGATATCCTAAATGTTGATGCTCTGTTTGTGCATGTTAGACTCACCAAAATCTCTTCTGGTGTTTCTTTTCTTTGCACTTTTGTCTATGCAGCTAATGATGGTGCTGTTAAGCATGATTTGTGGAATTTTCTAATTTCACAAGGGAAAGTTACTACTGAGGCCTGGATTATTTCAGGTGATTTTAATGCTATTCTTAAGGAGGCTGAGAAGAATAGTAGACATGAGGTTAATAAAAGGGAGATGGAGGATTTTTAGAACACTGTTTGCAGTGCTGGTATTTTTGATTTGTCTTATACAGGTTGTTAGTTTACCTGGACTAACAATCAAGAAGCTGACCCCTCTTGGATTAAGCTTGATAGAGCCTTGGTGAATCAGGCTTGGGTTACTAAATTCCCTAACTCTTATGCTGATTTCTTGCCATCTGGATTATCTGACCATTCTCCTGTGGTTATCAACATGGGCTTAGCAGTAGTTTGTAAGCCTAGCCTATTCAGATTTTTGAATTGTTGGAGTGAAGACCCTGAGTATTTGGACATTGTTTCTGCTGCCTGGAATAATCATTTTGATGGTACTCCAATGTTCAAGCTTGTTTCAAAGTTGAGAGCTGTGAAGCATAAGCTTAGGTTGTTGCATAGAAGCAAATACAGTAACATGGAGGAGAGAACTTCTAAATGCAAGGCTGATCTGGATCTTGCTCAGACTTCTCTTCAACTTGATCCTAACAATCCAAGCTTGATTGCTAGTCAGAAGGAGCATAAGAAGCAGTACTATATTCTTAAGGATGCTCATCTTAGTTCCCTGTCTCAGAGAGCTAAATTGAAGCATTTCCAGTGTATGGATGATAATTCCTCCTACTTTCATGCTATTTTAGCTGAAAGGAGAAATTCTCAAAATATTGGCAAGATTGCTGATATTAATGGTCAGTTTTTCTATGCTGATCAAGTTGGCCCTGTGTTTGTGGAGTATTACACTAAGATGTTGGGTTCTGTTCAACAAGTCTCAGCTTTTGACAGTTCTCTCTTGGAGGATGGGGGTTTTATCAGCTCTGCTCAGCAGAATTCTCTTATTGCTCCTGTTAGACATCAAGAAGTCTGTGATGCTATGCAGAGTATTGATGTTTCCAAAAGCCCAGGTCCAGATGGTTTCTCAGCTTGTTTCTTCAGGAGTGCTTGGAGTAATATTCAATCAGATGTCCTAGCTGCTGTTCAAAGCTTCTTTTCTACTGGTAAGATGCTTCCTCAGTTGAACTCCACTCTGATTGCTTTAGTTCCCAAGAAAAAAGCTCCTGTCTCTGTGGTTGATTACAGGCCAATTTCCTGCTGTAATGTTGCTTATAAAATTATTAGCAAGATCATTGCTAATAGATTGAAAGCTCTTTTGCCTAGTATTGTGGGTGATGAACAAGCTGCTTTTGTCAGTGGTAGGAGTATTTTTGAGAATCATCAAATTACTCAGGAGCTTATTCAAGGTTATAGCAGGAAAAATATGTCTTCTAGAGCCATGATTAAGGGTTGATATTAGGAAAGCTTTTGATACTATTAACTGGGCTTTCCTAGAGCAGGCTATGCTGTATCTTAAGTTCCCTACTCTGTTTGTCTCCTGGATTATGGGCTGTCTTAATAGTGTGAGGCTCTCAATCAATGTTAATGGTGTAAGCACTGGTTATATCATTGGCAGATGTGGCTTGAGGCAGGGGGATCCTATTTCTCCTTATCTGTTTGTTCTGTGTATGGAAATTCTGTCCAGGGCTCTTAGGAATTTGCAGGGGAATAAGGCTTTCAGATTTCATCCTATGTGCAAAAGAATCAAACTGAATCATCTTGTATTTGTTGATGACCTGATGGTTTTTACTAAGGGTTCTTTGCAATCTATTAAAGCTGTTCATAGCTCTCTTGATAGTTTTGCTGAGATGTCTGGGTTGTTTGCCAGTCCTGAAAAGTCTTCTATTTATTTGTGTGGTGTTGATAGTGCTAAGCAGGCTGATATTATTGCTGCTACTGGGTTTAATCTTGGTACATTCCCATTTAAGTACCTAGGTTTGCCCTTAAACTCCTGTAAGCTCAGGAATAGCATATATCAGAACCTGCTCATGAAGATTAGAAGGAAAATTACTTATTGGGCCAATGCTATGCTCTCCTATGCTGGTAGAGTCCAGCTCTTGAATTCTGTTATTTTTGGTCTGCAGAATTTTTGGTGCAGTGGCCTTTTGCTACCTGTAGGCATTGCTAAGTGTGTTGAGAAGCTTTGCAGGTCTTTCTTCTGGGGTCTTTGTGAAGGGCAAAGGAAAATTATCCTGTTTAAATGGAGTAATATCTGTAAGCCTAGGTGTGAAGGGGGTTTGGGTATTAAGGAGGTCCTCAGTTGGAATAAGGCTCTTTGCCTTAAATGGCTTTGGAAGCTCCATATTTCTCATTCTGGTCTTTGGACTAAGTGGCAGCTCACTCATCACTTGAGAGGGCAGAATGTGTGGTCTTATTCTATTTCTTCCTCCTCATCCTGGAGTTTGAAGAATCTGTGTGCTGTTAGAGACTGTTTTGTCCAGAAATGTGGAGGAGATTGCTCTGTTGCTCAGGCTACTTTTGCTGCTTGGCATAAGAATGGTAAGCTAAATCTAGCTGCTGCTTATGACTTCTTCAGAGGTAAGACTAGGCCTCTCCCTAGACTTAAGCTCTTCTGGGATCATTCATTTATCCTAGGCATCAAATCATTGGGGTCTTTGCCTCCGGGGGTTTTCTGTTGACTGATGACAAGATGCAACAAAGGGGTATCTGCTTAGCCAGTAAATGTAGGCTATGCAACATTGCTGCTGAGTCTGTTCTTCACTTATTTTTTGGCTGCTCTTTCTCTAGTGCTATTTGGACTGAGATTTTGCTTTGGCTGGGAATCAAGAGAAGGATTCATAGTCTCTCAAAGAAGCTTCAGTGGGGTCTTGTCTATAACAGGGGTAAGAATTTGCATAAGAAGAGATTTCGAGCTGCACTTGCTGCTTG
>CAAKMY010000248.1:0-10068 GCA_901111285.1 Corrigiola litoralis
GATGATGGAGACAAAGAAAGAGTTAACCGAGGTCTTTTCTTATAAGTCGGACAAGGTTACCAATATGAGGAACAAGCGTCAGGCTACTATCAACAAGCCGAAAACCCTCCGAACAGTAGCAGCGAAGTCTAAGGTTACAACCAACAAACGGCTGGCGCCTAGCAAGAGACTCCGAACCCTCAAAACGGCAATGCCAAATTCCAAGCTAATCAAGAAGGCTACCGTAGAACAAATTTCAAAGGGAGATAAAATTGCCATGATTCGGTTACGTAGAGATTATTCTTTCTTATTCGATGGCAACTGACGGTGAAGAAGATAGAGATATGCAGCTTCGCATATGCGTCCTTTTTACTGCCTGCATGTTGGCGCTCGTTTTAGTTGTTTCTATGTGCAGTGTGCTTTACAATAGTAAATAGGGCTACAGTGAAACTGTGAAAGGGTTCTATGTCTTTTTTTTTTTTTTGACAAGGTTAAATCGTATAGGGTTCTATGTCTTGCTTAAACTGATGTTAGGACTTTCTTATCTGTAGTAGCTCTTAAGTTTGTCAGTGTTGAATGGTTACTGTGCGTCGATCTGTAACTAGTATGTTTCCATTGGTTTGATTATATTTGAAATCAATAACAGTATGTGGTGGGTTAATTGCTTTTATGTCTCGAATAAGTTGTCAAACAAAAAAACCGAAGAACGTAGAATGTACTAAAGCTTGATCAACACCATAAGTGTCCTCTCTCCATTCTTAGTATCTGTCACTCGAATACTCAGTTTGCATCATTATATTATTACTGTGATGGGTGCGGAGTTAAGGCTTCCATATTTACTCACTTTAGCATCAAGCCATCAACATTAAGATAATTAGTAGATTGAACTATCATGATCTCAAAACATAAAGTGAGGATGAAGCAGCAGTCGAAATCCAGTTCCATTTTACCTTGTTTTGTATAGGAGAAGGGTAGCTGGGTGTATCAGATGATGATGATGAGTGTATGGTTACTGGGCTTTGAGGGTGAGTTTGTTCATTATCAGTTTCTTGGTCGAAGAGGTCCTGAAGGGTTGGTTGGTTTTGGTTTTGTGGAAATGATCAAAGGTTGGGCCTATCCAGATTAGGAACAGGAATATTGGAAAAGTCCAAAACATTCTCAGCACACCTTACCTCATTATGGGACTTTTGGCCTCTACCAACTATAAATTAAGTATTTTTGAGCTTTTTTTATGTTGAATTGGATTTCTGGTGCAATCTTTTGACACAACACATGTGAAATCATCTTTAAGGTGATTCAGTACTACTCATATTGATTCATTCGTAAGTTCAAACGGTAGTTTCTCCTAGCCAACCTAATGTTGATAGTTCAAGTTTCGTGCAACTTTCTTTTAAACTCAGTGATGTATGTGGGTTTTAAACCTTGATCTTGGATTTGAGTATAACTTCGAAAAGACCTTACGAAATGAGTAAGCTATCATTTTTATAACTAAAACAAGGTCAATAGCCATTAAAGCGATTTGATATTGATTAAAAAGTGAACGGTCAATGAACATTGTTGCTTGCATTAAATTCTAATTTCTTTATAAAAAAAGTTAACAAAAATATACCAATTTTCGGGTGGCATTAAAAAAATCCTCCAAAGAGATGGAATTTTGGGCAAAAAGTGATAACTTGACTTTGTAATTATGTATATTTATAATTTTTTGCAAACGGGTACCTTTGTAAAAACTTTTTGCATATTCATACCTTTAAATCAATTTTTTTATGGTTTGAAGACACCACTTGATGGATTCCGTCGAGTTAATTGTTGATTCCGTTACTCTTTTCAATTTTCCCCCAAACCCACCATCTTTCTTTTCCCTCCAACATTAAATAAACCCTAAAAAAAGAAAGCGTTTAGACTCCATCGCACCACCCTATACTCTTGGAAACTGATTTTTACACTCCCCATTTTTATTTTTACACTCCCACTCACTCCTTCTATGTGAGAGAACAGATTCCTGTGCAGGAATCTACTCCTCTCACATGAGGAGTGTAAAAATCAAATAGAGGAGTGTAAAAATCATTGCCCTATACTCTTAATCCTCCCACTATCTTATGAACCCCACATCCTCCACTCCCAACCGCACCCCAAAGGACCCAACCAACACCTCTACTCCCCCCAACATAACAATATTCACCATCAACCCAACAACAAATTCAACCCCCCGCAACGCCTCCACCCCATCCAACCCCCTCTCCTCACACATCCCTGATGACGACGACCCCAACATCACCTCCTCCAAAGTCTCCACCAAGCGCCGCCGCAAGCGCAAATGATACCTCGGCGGCACGATTTCCATGGTCCTCCACCCCCACCCCTCCTACCACCGCACTTACTCCCTCTCCCACCATTTTCTCTCTCTTACAAAAACTTAGATCTATCACTGGGGTAAACTCCCTTCTCCTTCCAGCCCCCCATGAGCCGCCGCCGCAATTGAAAGTCGTCATCTCATCGTTAACCATCTCGGCCTCAATGGGGATGAATAGGAGCAACTTCAATACAGGGTAAGGGGAAAATTGGGTGTTTTGTTTGTTAGAGAGGAGGTCGGGGAAAGAGAAGAGGAAGAAGTGAGAGGAGATTGTGAGTAATTATAATTGGAGGGTGGGGCCAAGCTTGTAGGAGTTAGAGGAGAGGACGGAGTTGAGATGATGGAGGAGGATGAATAATGGGAGACGTAAATAAGATGAGTCAAGGGTGGGTTTCGAGGAATGGATGGATTTAGAGGGAAAGTAATGAGGAATCCGGGGGGGGGGGAATTAGGCTTAGAGGAGAAGTAATGGATTTAGTTGATGGATTTCTCAACTAACACGACGAAATCTGTCAAGTGGTAAGGTATGAATTCTCTAGGTTGAAGGTGAGATTATTTAAAGGTATGCATTCTCTACTTTAGGAAATAAGGTCGGTATCGTCAAGTTGTCATACCCATGGCTACAAGTTACTCATGACATCAAAAGCAATAAACTTGAAGACATGACTATGGAACTTCGTTTATGCATACTAAAATACACTTCACATCACAAACTATGAAACTCAATCAGCAATACAAGTATGAAGTTCTCGGCACACGGGGGAAAAGCACTATCTAATGTTCATAGCTAGTAGACAATGACAGGCTACTGTTAACTTAAATCGGTACGTTGCGAAGTGTACCCCCTACATAGACTTCGGCCAAGATCGTGCATCCTCTCTCTTAGATCGGCATGCCACCAGATGTTTTCTAGTTATGTACTTGTTGCAAAAAAATCTAATCCCCATACACGTGAGCATGCATCAGATGTACGTTGTAAATGATGGTAAAGCTTGAGGATAGAACACACAGGTTGAAAAACAAGATAATGTGTCACTGGCTGCGTCATTGTCGAAGCATCTGCTGCAACTGTAGCACTTGGTGCCTCTGCTCTGAAGGCAACAAATTGATCTGCTCCGGTGTGAGACTCATGACTTGCTGAAGTAATGCCTGCTCCACCTCCGGTGTCAACTTAAGCATCAGAAGTTCAAATTGAAATTAGTGGAAACTTGAATATCATAAGGTAGGTCATGAGACTCGCGAAGCTTTAAAAGCTGTATCTGCAAATGACTTACAGGTGGGGGGCGAGGAGGCTGATTGCCAACTGGCATTGCTCCAGGACCTATGGGTTGTGGTACAGACAGCTGTACTCCCATTGTGCTTTCTCGACTAACAGGAGGCCAAGGAGACCCTCTTTCCATTTGCATAGTGCTTCCACCCTGGTTAGTGAAGTCTGTGGTTAAATGTGAACCGCCACCCTGAAAATAATATGAATTAAGATTTGAAAAGTTCACGTAAAAGAGACTGCACTGAAGGTATACAATGGCGAAAGTTCCAGAGACATTTGTTTGACTCTCCATCACAACCTCCCAAAAGACTTAGGAGACACTCAATGCAACTTTAAAGCCTACTACTTAATGACGCTCCAAACGTCTCTTCACCTCACTCTTTATGGACCCACCTCATTTTCTCTACCCTCAACTAAGTTGATTCAATTTGTTTCGATAAAGAATCCTATCCGGACAAAAAAAGTTTAAATTAAAATAATGATAAAAAAAGATCTAATGGACAACGGACATAAATACTATCAAATACTAAAGAATGACTAGGTCAAGATAAACTCTTGTTGGTGGTATAAAATAGGAGAATGATTAAATTTGAAGTATAAAGGTGTTTTAGAAGTGAAATTTCGGATAATTTAGGCGATGTATTATACTAAGGCAATACAAAACCCACAGCGCAAGGTGCTGCTCCAAGGTACTTTCATTGGGTCGCTCCAAGAGTTTCAAGTTGGATGTCTATACTCTCCATAGGTATCCATGGAAACTCACTTGGAGAGACCAACAATCAACCATTGTCTCTCCACTATCTCCGTCTTGGAAAATCATCTGGATAGACTGGAAATTTGGCCATTGTTCAAACACATTGGATGTGTACAATGAGTAAATGTTGAGTCTCGAAATGTCTCTCCAACAAAAGAGTGAAAACGTAGAGACAAAGATGGACTGCCTACAATAAAGGATTTTTCGGCCTTCCCATATGACTCCACTAGGCGGGTCTTATGCTGTGCAGGATATTTTTAAACGTATGGCTTAAAATGACACCAAAACTATGTCGTTCTTGGTCATATCGGGCAGGTGACACATAAAAGCTTGTGTCTACATTTCCAACAGAAAAAATTGTGAAGATTAAAAAACGACAAAAAAAAAAGTTTTTTAATTTTATTTTACTTGTTTTGAGAAAAAGTTTCTTTTTCACTAAAATTTTCCACATTAAATGGCATGAGATTGGCTAAGGTAGTGTTTTTTTAACTTAAGTGTGATAAAAGCTAGTAGTTTTGAGAATTTGACATATAAAGTAGTAATTTTGAAAAAAGTGTACATAAAAAGTAGTTATTTTAAATTTTCCCTTGTATTTATAAACCGCTATTGATTTTCACTATAAATAGAGCCCACTATTGTATGTTTACCACACCTCACCCATCCATACTTTATCTGTTAAACACCATTATATAATAATTTAACCATTATGCTTTTCATTCCACCAAAAGAGTTTTTCCCCAACCCATTAATGCATAAATTAATCAAAATCAAAGCCATTTACATATTTAAATTTTGACTTATTACGTTGTATACTTGAAGATGCGATATCTGATATTTCGTTCATATTTAATCTTATTTATCTCCTTTGTCCATTGCGTCGTTTTCTAATTATATATTTCCATTAGTATAATAAAACATTATATGTTGAAATATAATTTATTAATCAAATTGAAGTACATGCACTCTATATTATCAACAAAATATAATTGCTCATTATAATAAGAGTGAAAATAAAGTCAAGAATAGAGAAAGTGAGGTGAGAGCACAACAAAATTAGGTCGACATCCTTGACGGTTGTAGCATTGTAGCTAAAACATTGGCCAGGATCTCTCCAAAGTTTATTGAGGAGAAAGCAATTGTAATATCGTAAACTCATGATACCGTGACCATGATAACTAGCAACTTCATCAGACGCACTCAAATACTTAAATAGAGATCCTTACACTTCGAACATGAATAATGTACTGAAGATGAATATAAGAAGGGCCTTTCTTCATTAGTCATGAGTGACAAACATTTCAGATGAATAAATGAACATTCCACTATATCTTTTTGTTCATTCCACTATAAATGAACACTTCATCAGTCATTCCACTATATCTTTTTGTTCATTTTCACATCACGAAGCTTTTTTTGTGGAGGTTATCACAAGGCAATTATGCACAATAAAATGTCCAATCTGAGGTTTCCAACTTAAAGCAGCAGCCTTTTATATTTTCTATTATTAGTTGTGGAAATCATATATGACCCACTGGTGAGTTTAGAAATACCTGATACATTGATTGATGAGGTGGCTGATTTGGATGAGGCAACTGCCCTTGAGGAAATGATCCCATTCCACCAGGTCTGCTACTTGACTAGAAATGTACAGAAAAATACATGAAAATAGAATATACTACAAAAATCAGAGGAGCATGAGAGGAACTAAGACATATTTAAACTCAAAGCCCCACCCTAAAATTACAGCTTACATGAAACATAGGCTGTGAATGATGCATCTGAGGGATGCCCGGATTCTGAAAGTTGACATTGGAGCCCATTGGGGGTTGATACTGCATCTGCATTGGAGGCCTGGGTTGCGGAGGTAGTGGGGGTTGTAGTGGATGGTGTGAAACACCAGTTGTTTGCAGTGGTTGGTGCATATGGCCAGGCCCAGATGCCATGGGATGAGGATGTACAGAGGAATGCTGCGGCCCAGAATGAAGGGGTAACGAGTGCATATTAGGAACTTGAGAAGGCTGCAGATGTGTCATTTGAGTTACTTGTGTGTTCAGTTGATTTCTAGGCTGCTCAACTGGAAGCGATGGCACAGACGGAGAATGAATACCCTGCGCAGGACCTGTTGAAACAGAAACTGGAGGTTGATTATGTTGTTGCTTCCTTAGTGATACTGCCCCCTGGGATATGTTTGCTTGGTCGGGCAAACTCATTTGACTAGGTGTTGACTGAACCACAGGGGCATTTGTCTGTTGAACAGGAGTTGATGAATTCTGTGACGATTGAATGTTTGAAACCTGAGATATAGAACATAGCTATACTAAAAGGATATTCAATTCAGATTAAGGACCCAAATAGTACCTCTTGTGAGGGCTGCACCATACCAAGCATGATTTGTGCCTGTCAAAGCATGCAACAAGAATATAAATTAGTATCCAAACAAGGTGTCAAGAGACAACAAAGGTAGCCAACAAACAAATTACAAAAACATCTACAGCAAACAGTCTTATGTACACCCTGCTACAGTTCAATCTGTGTCGGTCTAAAGGCAAAAAGTGATGCTTAACTGCTTACAGCTTGAAGTTCTTTTGAAATAAATGAATAAAAGAACCTATTTGCAATGTTCAAATATCCATCCAATTTGATAGTACTATAGTGAAAAAAACTTCTTCAATCTGTAAACTTAGAAACATACTCTTCATAAAAGGAAGGGCAAGAATACTAATATTCTATCAATATTTAGGACCAAGTTGTACTTGACTACTTGTACCTATATATTTTAAGGTAAAATAGTCTACAAGCTATTGCTTCAACAGAGTGAATGCAAATATGCAATGCCAAACTGAAGCTGCTGCAACTCAACCATGTCCCACAAAACTAATTTTCTTAATCAGTGAGTCCCATTACTCCCATCATATTTGGGAAATGGGAATGAGTTTCAGACTCGGATTCAAAGGACTCCACAAAGGCATAGGCTTCCTTTCTCAGTGGACCTCCTTGATAGATTTTTTTTTCATGACCCACTAACATAATAAATTGTTCAAAAAAATGAAAATTAAATTCTTGAAAAATGTTTACTTTCATTACGATTCACACAATAACAAGTTAGAGATATCACCTTCCTACTCAATATTACAGTTTCTGATTCTCTCGAATGACAGCGAAAGAAAATGTGTGATCTCTCATGACATCAAATGCTCAATCAGTCATGTCAGGCAATAATTAAATAATCCTGTTGAAAGGAGTGCCCTCGAAGTGAAAAGTCTAACCTCCATAATAGGTTCTCATTACAGTAAGTGCAAATGCTTTAAATACATAAGAATCCCTCATTATACCCAATCTTCCTACTTGCATTGGCATTTGCAACAAGGAGACAACGTGTGCACTTGACAATGTTTAATAGCAAGAGCTAGTCAGGGACTGTTAGATAAATTTGATTTCCTACATGTGCCAATGAGGATCACTTGCAAGGAGTCATATTGGTAAGGTGCAAATAAGAGGAAGATGCTTTGGCAAAAAAAAATCCATGAAGTTACTTTTGTTGAGCCAGCTGGGAGTGGACTCCAGCACTCTCTTAAATAAGTATTTTCCAGTGCATTGTCTGGCTGAATTTGCATCTTCAATGAAATAAGCAGCAAATGCCAACAGGGGTGGTTCTCTGATTTTAAATTAGATAGATTTTTCCTTTTCTTTGAAATGATGGACAGCAGGGGGGAAAAAAACAGGCCAGGAATCCGGAATGTGGCATCATCTACACGATCAGCAGAAAAATTAGAACGAAGCTGAAGGGATGATGAAGAAGTGAATTGCCTTTTTCTTTATTTTAAATACATTTCTTTTTCCTTTTCGTATTACTTTTCTTATATGCAAAGTTGGGTCTTTAGAAAGAGAAAAATGCAGAAGCGGGAAGTCAGCAAGACCCCCATAGAGAGCTCAAGTCAACAGAAAAAGCATTCAACTCCTACTGTATATGTGTCAAGGGTACTCCACTAAACCCAAAGAGAAGCAGAGCGAGTAACTTGTCCCACATCAAAGCTCAAAAGATATTTGATTATGAAAAATGTTATCTTTCCATACCCATGGAAATAAAACATTATATAGCAATAAAAGCACCCCTCTAAGAGAGTGTTTCTCTTACTGAACCCCAAAGCTCTGAATCTTAGCTCAGCGATCAGCATGAAACTAAGGAGTATAAACACTGACAGAAGGAAAAGCCTCCCAGGTTGACCGCACGACTCATATGGTACAAGAGAGTCGATCACAAACAAAGAATTGTTTCGCCCTCTTCCATAAAACATTTCAATACAGCAATACTAAACTACAGTTATTAGTGCAAAATATGGTCAAAAAAGATCCACATATCGCAAATCCACCGAGTCCCCTATACCTCCTACGTCTAGCGAACAAACAGGCCCCACTAATTGAGATTTTCCAACATACCACTACCAAAAATTGGGATTTACTAATCTTCGAGGCCATCAAAATTCCGACTGCCAATAGCCATAAACTGTTCGTACCATAATTTTCCCCAATCTTGAGCTCTCTTAGTAAAGACGCAGCAATGAAATCCTTTCCCGTAACAATACAACACTGACTGGCGCACGAAAGGATCTCTCTCTCAACATAGCACGACATTTCGCCAGCCTACTTCTAGTGCCTAGGATTAACTAAGCAACACTCCTAACAAGGCTTCGATTAAGCTGACTAAACATAAACCACAAAAAAAAAAAATCAACAAAACATCGAAATCAAACAAATTCCATAGTTCTCCACTGTTCACACTACTGTAACAAAACTAAACAAACAAAGTAAAATTAAATACAATAACAAAAACCCTAATTGAACCTGAAAAAGGGCTCTCGTTAAAAGAGGGTTCTGGATCAAAATCTGCCTCGCTTGGTGCTGATTCTGCTCAATAAGTGACTGAGAAACCCAACAAAATTAAGCAAAATATTAATTTTCAACAAAATTAAGCAAAATTAAGAGGAACAACAACAACAAAAAAAAAAACAGAATTTAAGGTAGGGGGGAAATAAAGGGACCTTCATTTGACACATTATGTCGTAAAGTTGGGTTTTCGACATTCCGGCGAGGTTCGAGGCGAACCCGTCGCCGGAAACTTGTTTTCCCGCCATTGCTGTTTTATGAGTGAGAGAGTGGAGTGGAGGGTGCCAAACTGTAGTCAGGGCGAGGGAGCTCTGTACTAATAAATCGTTGTGATGGTTGCGAGTACTATAGTTCTAGAGCTGACAAAGTTGACCCGATGAAATTAAGACCCGAAACCAGACTGATACGACTCAATGCTTAACCGAAACCCATATAATATATGAAAGTTCAAAAAGTCCAACATTTTGGCCTTGTTCTTTTCAACTTATTTTCAGTTCCATTAAGTTTAGTTCAGTTCAATTTAGTTCCATTTAGTTCAGTTCAATTCAGTTCCATTCAGTTCGCTTCAGTTCGCTTCAGTTTAGTTCAGTTCTGATCCATTCAGTTTAGTTCAGTTCAGTTCAGTTCAGCTCCATTCAGTTCAGTTCAGTTATGTTATTTTAATTAACATCATTTATATTGTTGTTGTTGTTATTGTTACTTTATTATTAATATCTTTATCATTATTATTATCATTATTATATTATTCTAGTTATGATTATTAGATAGTCTCCCGCTTCTCATCTAACTTCTTGTAAATATTTTCTCATTTTCTTCTTTAGGAGAATTAGA
>CAAKMY010000270.1:0-20704 GCA_901111285.1 Corrigiola litoralis
CTTTATTTGGGCTTATAAGACCTGTTTAATTTTATGCTAAAGTTAGACGGTCTCACAAGAGACCTGCTGTGTTAATATTACCAAAGGCAAAAGAAAAAGGCAAATTATTAAATAAACCTAAGAGTAAATACACTTAGGCTTAACTTTTGGTATTTTTTATATATACCTTTTATAAGGTGCTACACTTCGAAAGTAGCTTTAGCAATTTACCCTGGCTTGATAATCTAGTTGTCATGCTAAGTCATTGACAACTATCGAGCTAAGTAGAAAGACTTTCTTAATTCATCCACAACTGATGGTTCTTGCTTTAGGTTGATCTAATGCCTAATTCGGCTTCAGAAAGGCTATGTCTCTTGAACCGGTTTTTTTAGTACGTCCTATTAGTTGGAAATATAAAACATTTTTATTCTGATACATAAAACCCTATCAAAGGTACACATGAATATATAAAAGGTATATAAATGTATATTTGAGAGTACGTATTCTAAGGTGAACGCTACTCTCAGATAAGCGCAATAGGTTCCGAAGGACAAATGGGCTGACACACTTTCTATATCCATTCTTTATTTGAATCTAACTTTTTATCGAAACCCCAGAATTTTTGTCTGTTTTATGTTTAATTTCCCACATTTCCATTAAACCTTTTCCAAGATAATTAGGATTCTTATTGAAGAGTTTTATAAGTTTGAATTTTCAATTTTCACCCTAGCAATAGAGACACATTTATGGCAGTAAATAAAAAACTACCACTTGACATACTTCTATCAAGGTTGAAAAACAAACAAGTCACCTAAACCTGTAATATTAGAGAAGTAATTAGCTTACAAAATCCTGATTCGAAAAATTCAGGATGTATAGGGGAAAAGAGGGCAAATGCTATAGAAGAAGGTAATACATGGGGAGATAGTTCCTAAAACATGCATGCCTCTTTATGTAACTTGCACAAGTCATCTTTTTATGTTTCAATTGAGAAGAAATTATAAATAGTCGCCTAAAATCTTAGATAAACTACTTGTGGTAACTTAAAATTTAAGATTTTAAATTTCAGTAATCTCCACGATCTTTACCAAATAGACTCAAAATTTCAACTACCTAAAAATCAGGTCTAATAAGCTAGTCTTAGTCAAATCAATTACTTATAAAGGTTTGCCAAAGAAACTCTGCTTGTGAATTTTTGTTGTTAGTACATTGCTACAATTCATAAACTAATCAGCATCTTAATCATAATAATTATAAGAATAAGATACAAAGTTGCATTCTTTAGTTTTCTATATTAGTGTTCCGCAGAACATTATGGAAATCAGTAATCCTATGCCATTCACAGTGCTTGATCTCAAAGGTCAAGCTCTGTAATGTTTGGAAATCCTTTATACCTTCTGTCTTGACCTTTCCCTCACATTGCTAACCAAATTGATTGGAGACTAAGCCATAGCTAAGATAGAACCAATTATAAACCAACGAGTTGAAGAGTTGTTCATTTGTTAGATACAGGGAAACTAATCAAAATGAAAAGTCACTCTGGAAATATTATTCTAACCAAGACCCGATTATCCTGTGTGCGCCTCGTTTTACCACTACCAAGGACTGTTTAGCATGTAACGGTATACTCCCTCTGATTCACCCATTTCCCGACATTTTTCACACTATGTGAGCATAAATTTGAAGAACAATGGAATTGGGTGAATTTTATGAAGTAACATTATTAGGAGCCGATGTTAAGGCCTCCGGTGAGCCATGAGTTGATAAAAATAGTAACAAGTAACAACCAAGGTGAACTGATAATCTAACTACCATTTTCCTTAATGGTTGGGTTAAAGGTTTTCTCCTCAGAGCATACGCTGGAGAGTTTACAGAAAATTGCGGAAAATGTAGGTGAACAGCTTTTGCTACAAATTAACGTCAGAGTTTAACTGAAAAGTACCTAAAATTAGCTGCATTAAAGGATCTACTTTCTCCTACAGCTCTAACATAATGGTCTAAAAGACTAAAACAAACCAACTCTTCTACAGTCGAATTCCTCTATAATCTTTCTACCTATAGCATTTGTTTGAGGAATAACTAGAGGACAAGTCACTAGGACAAGGACCTGACTCCCATGACAAAGTGCCGGAGTTTG
This sequence comes from Corrigiola litoralis, assembly GCA_901111285.1. Lineage (NCBI taxonomy): Eukaryota > Viridiplantae > Streptophyta > Magnoliopsida > Caryophyllales > Caryophyllaceae > Corrigiola > Corrigiola litoralis. Next base: position 2,117 of record CAAKMY010000270.1, read on the forward strand.
CAATCGAAGATGGCAGACTGAACGGAAACCCGGTTGGTCTGATGCTGTTCCATTGTTGATTTTGGCACTTCCTGAAGCCTGATTGATCTTCTGCTTGAATATTTTGCGATAGACTAATAGGAAACCCATTAAACTGTTGTTCTGACACACCAAAGTCTATACTGTCTGTGACCTTAGTAACATCTGTAGTGAAAGCAGGGCAGAGATTCAGGAGCATGGGAGATACTTCTGCTGTTGATCTCGAGATACCGAACATGTCTAGGGTTGGAAAAATCAAGTTACTTGGGAGGTCTGTGAGGGAGGTGGGGATGGCAGACACTTTCGAGACACTCGGATTAGGGATGGATTTGTAGGGGGGACATTGATCAAGGGCAGAGAAAGTGGCACTTGAAGAGGTGTTTTGTAGGTCAGTGTTGCATGCTTGTATAGCTGATCCTACTTCTGTTGTGCATGATATATTCTCAGGACTAAAGTGAGTACCGATGACATTGGAACCATGACTGAACAGGTCACATACTGCAGTGCTTTCTGGTAACGGGGATACCCAAGAGTGAGATAGAGCTCTTTGTGCCATTGAGTTGGTCTTCTTAAATATCCTACAGATAGCCCATGAATCCTGCATGAACCAGCATATGTTAATCAATTCAGTATATAGCCTTGTTCTGAATAAGAAATAACTAGGAAATTTTCTAAAAATCACACTAAACATTATATTACTTAAAAATGTAGTAGGAGTTTAAAGTGTACTTTGATCTGCTGCAGCCTGCTAGGGGATTTCCATGAAGAGAGCCCTTTCCGCTTTTTTTTTTTTTTTTTTTTGGGTACAAAACCCCAGTTTCCTTTCATTATTAGAAGGTAGAACTAACGTTTACCTAATTTTTATGAAGAACAGATTACCTTCCCCTACTTACGACAAGTAGGAGAATAGTTTTCCACTGAAAGCCTTGTTTGAAGTTTCTGCCATGAAAGGAAGGCACATCGAACAGATATACACATTATATCCGATTTCAGGTTTTTGGAAAGTTGATTTAGAAGATGGCTTGTTTCTGCTGCGCTCATTCATTACTTTTTAAGAAAAGTCTCATAGAAAATAAGTTTTCTAGAAGGGGAGAAAGTTAAGAAATGGAAGGAGGCTATGCTTACATTTTTCAGGGAAACGTTTCTGAAAGACCATAGGCAGAAAAAGAAGTTCTTAAAGTATGTAAATAACCAAGCCTTGTTGCAGGAGTAGGAAAAGGAAAGCTCCTTTTTTTTTTTCATAATGTGATTCAAACGAGTGTTGTGTTTATTACTCTATGTAAGAAGGAGCACCTTTTAATATCAACCCTGGAAAACCAAGTTTTGTTGCAGTGGAAATATATGGAGCTTACATTTGCAGGGAGACTCTTATCAAATATCTTCCTAGGTGGAGCAGCATCAGAGAGAGAAGGTAGACGGAACTCATGCATCATCCAGTCAGTCTTGATCCCTTTGGCTGCTCTGCCTCTGTAGAACACAAGAGACTTCTTCAAGCCTATGCACTTGGTACCATCAGATGAATATATCGGCCTGTCAGTTCCAGTGGCCTTCCAGAACCCAGCACATGTCACCCTGTTAGGCCTTGCGCTGTTTCTGTACTTGCGGTCTCTTGGACAGTAGAAGTACCACTCTTTCTCTCCAGTAGATGATAACTCTGATGTACAACAAACATGTCAATCGTATGCTTTATCATTGCATGAATAGTCTAATAAACACACTAATGTTTAGTCAGAGAAGCATACTATCAAACTCTAAAAAAAAAAACAAAAGTTTCTTTTGTAGTTGTACTTCAAAAAAAACCTTAGGTAATGAAAAGAAGAAGACAGTAGGGTTTACTTACTAGGAAGATCCCAAGGATCATATTTGTAGATGTCAACTTGCTTAATAAGCTCAATAGGTAAAGATTGTTGAAGAATCTTCCTTTTGAGGTAAAAAGCAACAAGCTCTTCATCTGTTGGATGAAATCTAAATCCAGGGAGTATGACATCATCAACCTTATCAACTTCATTTTTCTCCTCCATATTTCACTCTGAGAGTTCTTTAAAACTAAACACAGAGAAGGAAGGGCTTAGCAAATGAGGTAAGAAGTCCCCCTACTCTTTTAAGCAGTCCCAAAAACTACGCCTTTCTTACCGCTACCAAGGTGAAGACACAAAAGGCTTCTTAACCAAAAATAGCAGCCTTTGGGAGAGCTAAACCAACCCCATAAGTAGAAATCACAAAGATAACACAATATTCCTTGCTCTTAGAACTACTCAAATTTGTGAAAAACTAGTGTAGTACGGTTTCTCTCTATCCAAAGCCACTAATATGCATACTGTAAGGGCTCTGAATGCAAAGCCTTAGCCGCTCTTTATGGTTGATTGTCACTGAAATCTGTGTTAAGTAACGATTAAGATAATACAGAAGGAAATTCCGTGACACTAAACTCGAGCTCTCACAACTCACAAAGAACACACAAGAGAGGGACCAAAGTTATGTGGATGGTCAGGCATCATAACATCAAGACTCAAGAGACAATAAAATATAGTCTAATATATGAGCAACTTGTGGGATTTTCAACTCAACTGCTTTGACAATGCTGTGTATTTGAAGCCTACTATTTATATTCTTTAATTATGTTTAAAACTTTGTAAGGATTTCAAATAACATTTGTTTATGAAATTCTTTAGTGGTTAACTAAGAGGGAGCCAAGTTTGAACTTAATGGTGATTATTGTTTAATACAGCTTTGCAAGAGATTCAGTGCAAATTTTGTAAAGGCCCTTCGAGAACAGTAATATAGTAGTTAGGTTTAGACAGCCCTTGATCCAAAATTTCTATTCCATTCCTCAGAAAGCTTCTATTCCTTCATCATTCCCTTCTCCCAGATAACTTTTTCCTTGACTTGTCAGAGAATCAATTTGTAATTTATAGGGATTTCTTTAAACAAATCCGAGTTTAGTTACTCTTTGTTTTCAAGTTTGAATAAATAATTAACCTCAGCACCACTTAACAGCATTTTGACCACCTGGAAAAACACCCATCACCTTTGTTTCACAAAACTCAGAAGTCCAAATGCAAATCGTTGTCATTATCAACATCATTGGGTTCCCCTGTAATTTTCACTCTTTAACTTATAGTTTTAAGAAGAAAAAAAATCCCAGCAAATTTGCCAGTGTCTATTATCTAAGTTTCATACTTTCATTTGTCATATATGTGAAAACAAACTAAGGAAACATAGTAATATACAATAGAAAGTAACACTCAAGCTCTAAAGGTCTTAAACTGTAAGTTTAATTCAGGATATAAGTAACAACGTTTTCTATGTGGCTAACCATCTTTATAGGTGGATTATTTTCTATAAGGTTATCCAAACGAAGGTTTCTTTTCTATGGGTTATTGTAGTAAAATATACTCATTTACGTAGCAGAACAGTTAGTTGCGGATTCTCAACGTATAAGAATTGTAATCAAGTTACTTGCTCTTTAGTGAGCTTGCACTTACAAAAAACAGGCTTTTAACTCCAAAAACCTTACATCAAATCCTTTTATGGTCTTCATATTAGAAATATTTGATATTTTTGTTTTCCTTCTATTCATTTTCTTGATTCACCCTGAATGGTGGACATCGAGAGATTTGTTCAAATGCATAAGCTGTTTATCACGAGTCATCAGCTACACTGATTTAGTTAGCCTTTTGCATGGCACTAGACTGAGCTATCATCCATATGGAGTATCTCAAACTATTTTCAAACCCTCCTTCACCAACCCGTTCTTATAAAGTTATAATCAATCCTTGGTAATTGACATAATTCCAATTTTTATGGCCCTTCTCCTGGAGAAATGTTTTCAAACACAATGATTGAAATCCAAAAGAGTAAAAGAACATTTTAACCAACAAGAATATATGAGTTTCAAAATTTACTAATCCCATAACTTATATATGTGATAAAGAAAAAACAAAATGGGAATATAAAATACGCAAAAAGTAAAAAAGGAGAAGGCTAATTAGAAATTTAAGTTTACAGAAGGAGAGCAGTTCAACAACTTTGTGGACTCTTTCACTGGGACTGGACAGTGACACTAAACGTCAGATATTTGTTCCATTCCATTTATGCACCTAGCCAAGAGAAATCCGGAGACGATTCATGACAACTAGACACCATTTTGGTCCTAAGGAATTTGGTTCATAGAGGATTATCATGGCATGTAAGCAGAAATAGACTACCAATAGTAACATAGCTGATAATTTCCCTATAATTTAATAGCTATTTGAAATTGCTTCATGCTTGCAACTAAAAATTTTTAATGTTAAAAAGAAAATGATTCCGTTTACAAAACTAAAAGAATACTTAGAGCTTGATAATTTTCACTCTAAAAATTTGCATCCTTGCAAAAAAAATCTTAGAGATGATTTTTGTTCCCTTTAAACTTGAAAGTCTTTACCAAGAAACAACTACTTACAGAACCTAGAGCCTGCCATTATATGCGCTAATAGTCGGATACCAAACAAATAACTACGTTGCTTAAGCTTGCAACTGATGTCTGCTACATAGCTGACAAAGAGAAGCCATAAAACTAATGTAAAATGATCTTCGAGTCAGCGAAACACTAATCACGAACTAACTGTAGCGGGAAATCCAAAAATTTCCAGAAATTAAAGCTCCTCGTTTAGGCCCCAGTTTTGTCTGTTCTTTTTCTTGACCTTGGATTTGCACCAATTCGTGCAACACCCAGTCAATATCTTCAAACAGAAGGTTCCGTAGCTAACCCCAACGTGTAGCAAATCCACATCAAATTCATTAAACCATTAACTTCTCTCTAACCCATATTTGAGTCACTAGCAAAAAATATATTGATATTGTAATAATCATGCCCCAAAGGACAAGGGTGGTTTGAAATGTATTTTCAAGGACGATTAGCTCTACTACCACAATAACTACATGTTGTCTTAATTTCAGGACATTATGGTTATATATTTGGTACATCTTAATTATGGTTTAACATAAAATTATGTGCATGTTCGCCATATTCAGAGGTTAAACTTATCTGCGTTCATATGTGGAGAGAAAGAAAGGAAAAGAGCGAAAAAAAAAAAAAAAAGAGGCAGACTTAAATTATTTATGCTCTCAAATGTTTACATTAGCCATCTGTCACATATGCATTGCTCTCCACCTAAAACCCTACTGTAGTATTTCTTTTTTTAATTGGTAAGCATGCGAGTGAATTATCCTCCAAGCCAAGGTAAAGTCTAAGTCGTATGCTTTTAGAATATGAGGAGGATTGGAATACACAAACATCCATAAAAGAGAAAATTTGAGGGTGGAAATTTGTAGTCAATGACTCAATTAGCTTCACAATAACTATAAGAAAGTATTTCATGATCCATATGACAATGAGTTCAGGATAATGATTTCACCAAATGAGAAGGGACTAGACTCCTAGAGGCTTCAATATTTAGCATTACGCACTCCATATATATCATTCCAAACTTGCTTTAAAGTACAATTGAACTAATCTTGTCTACCTGAGTTAAAGCAAGGCCTAAAATTACCGACAACCATTTCTTCCCGAAGTCTAAGAATAAAAATTCACAGCGATTAACTCAAAGAAACGAAATTTGTAGATGCCCACGTTAGATATATCAAGTCAAGTTAAAAAACTACTGTAGTGCGGCAAAGTTATGCATTATGCGTTGGAGAAAGGTTTTTTTCTTTTCAAATGGAGGGCATGCGTTATGTAAAACTTAGCAAGACCTTCCATTCATATTTAAGCATTGATAAGGAGAGTGATGCACAACATAAATTGAGGATACTGGCCAGATAATTGCACCCAATGAATAGAAAGCTTAAAATGTGCCCGTGCTGGTAGGAATGTAGGATCATAAAGGACTGGCAGCTCGGAAGAAAATCCATGCAACAAGACTGTTACCAGTATAGAAAAGATATACGGTAATGGTACAACACTAGTACATCTCAAGAATAATTCATGGAATCATGAATTTCAATTAATTATATACAATAGAATCTAAACCCCGAACGTTATGCCCTCTAAAAGATTAAAAAAAAAAAAACAGAATGCTATCTGGAAAAGTATACCATACAATTCTACACTCACGAAATCAGGAGCTTGTTTCCTCCAATTTTATAGGGACCTCTAAGCTTTCACCACCCCTCACAATCTTCAACATTACTTCATCTCCGACACTGTAGTCATCCAGTTCTTTCACTAACTCAGCTTTGCTCCTCACCTGGCCATTCAAGCAACACACAAGATATTACACAGTCTCTTCTACCACCAAAACATGCCCTTGGAATGCATCATGTGACTATTTAGGTTGGAAACATCCCTTAATCCCAAATACGCAACAGACTACTGAGATTCCTGAAACATATAAACAACACTCTCTGTCTCTCAATATCTAGATCCTGACACGGTGACACCCTCTTGCCTCTCTGTCTCATTTACTTTCACTAATTATGCTTTCTAAGCTTTTCTTGAACAGAGGGAAATCATAGCATAGAGAGCTACGTAGGTTTGAGCCTTTAGGGGTATTGCAATGATGATGATAAATTACACCCCTTCCCTCCTCCACCTTTCTTCCAAATTAAAAAGAATCTGACCTTCAGGGAGAGCCTTTTCTCCCTTTACTTAAAGTTACTGGAACAAAGATGTTCAATACCATTAGATATGGTAGGCCCTTACACTCCTAGCAGATTTCTTAGACCACCTGTCAGTCTGTTATAATGTGTATTTAAGCTTTGCATTTTATACAAGTGTTCATACTTTCATTTTTCCACATGTCAGAACATTTTATGGATTTAGGACGTATGAAGTCAACTTTCCAGATATTCTCCCACTCATAGGGTTTGAAATGAATAAAAATATCACAGGTCATCAGAGAAGGTTCAGAGACAGCTTACAGGCTTACTGTTCACAGCAGTAATGATATCTCCTAAAACGATATTGCCAGCAAAACCCCTTGTGGTGGGGACCAGACCAACCTTGGCCGCCAAACTATTTCCAGGAACCTACAAAGCACAAGAAGACTAACAATCATGAGCTTCATCCAAACAACATACAATTGGCGTTTATAGAAAACTCTGATTGTAGTCATGGAATGATCAGGAAGAGATATGAACTAGCCTAGTTTGATCAGCTCTAGAACTAGGTCAGTGAGCATACCTGCAGCACAAGAGCTCCATTCCGAACATTTAGCTGACTAGCTACCAAGTCTGGGGCAATATCAACATTCAAGCCAGCTCGTACAACCTAACATGGGGATCCAACAGCTATTAGAAGTTGTAACATATATATCACAGTGTGGAAGCGATTATCTTTTTGTCCATCTAGACACATCTATCTATTCTTCCTATTTACTAGCCTCCTTGACTTAGGTGGCTTTGTTGCTACCTTCAAAAGCACCAAGTCATGGGTTCAAGAGCTGGTAGAAACCAACACCAACTTCAAAAAAGAAATCTATTCTTCTTATTTCAGTCTGTCCATATCCAAACTCGTTCAAACAAGGTTTACATCTAGGACTTACTTTGCCAAACTGAATTAACTGAGGTATTATCTTCAGTACAGTTGCAGAAGGAATGGCAAACCCCACACCAGCTGATGTGCCTGCAAGAAAAATTAATTAGTTACTTCTGATGCTAATCATCATAATAAAATACAAAGATTCTTTGAAACATAACTATAAGAAAATAAGGGATCCAAAAAGATTGGAATGACCAGCAGAGGTAACAGGAAAAATATGTGAGCAGCTACAAGCACTTATATGATAAAGGCCCTGTTTTGCAACATCGGGTAGCGAGTAGCGGGTTAAATCAACGGGTTTGACCAAGTATTTGCATTAAAGAGTTGTCTAAAGATGTTCGGTGAAAATTAGCTGATTGATGGTAGTTGGAAGTTATTTATTGTAAAGTAACATACAAGGACATGTATGTGTATTTTTTTTTACGGGTATTCAGTGTAAATATCTTTAACTATTGAACATATATGTCTTTTTGCAATATATTCCAACGCGCTATTCTCATTTAGAGAAATTGGTCCAACAGTCATAGGGTTAGAAGAGTGGGTTCTCTAACCACTTTTGGACAACCTACTCTTCTAATCGTCTAATTACCAACCAAACTAATTTGTTTTTTGACCATATAAACCCTCTAAAATTGGTCCAACCCTCCAATTTCAACCCAATAAGGTGTTTACCAAACATGGCCAAAAACAGCATGCTTGTAGTTTACATAACCTAATCCCTAAGTGCTTTTCTTTAATAAAGATTACTCCAGTGCAGGGTTCCAATGCTTTACTGAGTAGCTCACATCGGTCAGTATCATTCTAACCAGGAATTTCGTCCTCGGTGAATTTTTGTTATTTGATTCAATCATGTTGAGAGAAAACAAAGATTCACATCTTATAAAGAATAAGAAAACAGTTCTAGATCAAGCTCCCGATATCATCGTCCAACAGTTAAAAGCAAAAGCTTACCGGTCTGAGTAAATATTGCTGTGTTAATGCCAATTAAATTTCCCTTGGAATCAAGAAGTGGTCCTCCACTGTTATCACATAAACAAAGGAGTAAGGCATCAGTTCATGACCCTGCACATTTTGAAACACTTGAGCCAAGCAGGAAAAAAAAAATCTGAGATATCAAATCATGGAGGACAAAAAGGAAAAATACAGCAGTGACAAGTCTCATCATAAGGACACCTCTTGTTAGACAAGGACCCCATAGGAATCAGTAAAGCACAATATCAGAGCCCTGTAAGCAGCACCTGGATTGATGAGATAATTCAAAGGACATACCTATTGCCAGGGTTAATTGCTGCATCTGTTTGAATACCGCCGCCAATGGTAACCCCAGCCTGACTAAAGATATCGCGATTCAATCCGCTTATAACACCAACAGTGAGAGTGTGATCGAAACCAAAAGGATTTCCGATTGCCAAACATTGTTGACCAACTTTAAGGGACGATGATGCTCCCACGTTGATGGGTTTCAAGAGGTCTTCAGGTGCTTCTATCTGGAAAGTTGCAATACGTTTATTTCTCCACAACATTCTAGCATATTATGAACTACTTTTAATATAACAACAAAAGAACTACTCCAAGCATGATTTCAGGTAAGTTAGATCATCCTGTGGCTTGAATTGTTAAGTTTAGGATCAACCTATAAGAGTTGACCAATTCTAAATTGAACTGATTTCGCATGCAAGAAAATGTATCATGAGAATTTGATAAAAATATATCAATGCTGTGCATCATGTGCTATGTAATTAATTAGGAAAACGGATGGAACTCATGAAACATGGCATCAACAAATGTCCAAGAGACATTGAAAGATAGCAAACCTCCAAGACAGCGAGATCCTTTGCACGATCAGCTCCAACCAATCTCCCCTCAAAACTCTTCTGAACTCTGAAAGAAGACCGTTCATAATAATAAACAAAATGAAGTGAAGTAATGATATGTAAAAATAAAGTTCCAATGTAAAAAAGGTTTACCAAAAAGTTAAGGTTAACTTTGACATTCTTACCCATCTGAAGCTAAGATATTTACACGTGCAACAACTTGCCCAGGGCTAGGATCTCTTGAAAGTGAGTTACCTATCACTGCACAGCACCACAAAAGGGAGCATTATTGTCTTCCTGCGTTGTTACAAATACAATAAGCTGCGTTGCTACATATGCAATAACCTGCGTTGTTATATATGCAATAACCGAAAGTTTTTATTGGGGTGGGAGGAGGGTCGGTCAGAGTATGCAAAAGTAATTGACCCCAAGTGGCCAAGTAAAAATCACTTCCTCCACTTCATTTTTTTACTTTCCTCTTGTGACTGCATAAATTAGAATAGACTGATTATATGGTGTGGATACAGTGTATCAATCTTGATTTCAACTACAGATTTTCTATGTCTGTTGTGGGGGGAACAAGAAAAGTAAAGCTAAGCTAACTAAATTAATGTTTTAATCTGCTCCATGAGAAGGAGTGCAAAAATGAATCTATGGAAACTATCAGCTCTTGAAGAAGGGTAGGAAATGTTTTTTGAGAGTAGTGTGGAATGCTGTCTAGTCAGTCTTGCAACTCGAGAAGAATGAGAGACTTTTCCAGGATCGAAAAATTTGGTCCTGTCTTCCAGTGGTTCGAGAGATGTTCCAGGCTTCGGTTTATTCTCTTCCATGTAGGTTTTTCCCGGGTTGTCATTAATCTTATAACACTCCAAGCCAACTCTCATAACACAACCCAATAAAAGGGGAATTCACCATATGGGCCCATATAATCCTCACTTAAGCCCTATAGGGAAAGAACTTGTTATTAAGATGTTGGGTAGAATCTCTTATTAGTCTTATATACTAATCAAACTCCTCGCAAGTCCTAAAAGCCCGATATAGGAATTTTCTCTAGTTCTTAGGGTGTTACAAACTCTCCACTTAGGAGTGCAATATGTTCTGAACTAATCTCAGTCTAGCCCAAAATCCTCCCCCACCAAGGTGACTAACTACCCCATTAGGAGACTAACCTGAGCTATCCTTAGTCCCTGACCACAGGCCCACCACGGTCGCTGGTTACTCTGATATCATTTATTATACTCTAACACAACACATGTAATAAGATAACCCAAAAAAGATGAGAAGTCCCCTATTAGTCCTCACTTAATCCCAAATGGGAAGGCCTTGTTAGTAAGTTGTACGGTTGAATCTCTAATAAACTGATAAGCTCCTCATGAGTCTTAATTTCTGATGTGGGACTCTAGTCATTGACTCATTTACAGACATTCTATACAGATCCTACCTCTCTGTTGATGTACTCTTGGCTGCTTATAAATGATTTTTATTCTCGTCAATAAAGGACTTTAGGCATATTGCCTTCTCTTCATGTTGAAGGAGGGAAAAGAGGAAAAAGGTTCCCATTTAGACAAAAGAAGAGACTGCACTTTTGCAGTGGGACTGTGTAAAACGGCCAGTATGTGAGAAGAGGAAAACATGAAAGGTGATTTGCTCCAATGCTTGAAAATTCTCCATTACACTGCATGGCTCTATGGTTGTAGCCCTATATGTATCATATACTTGCTTCCTCAGATTCAGAAAGTAAAATCGCCTGACATCGTAGTTCTCATGCTCTCAGTGACCATTGCATTATCAAGTTAAAACCTTGCATCTAATTTTTGCAACTGCTGCGTTTTTTCTGGATATATTGACTGTAACTTACAGTGCGAACAGAACTTTGTCTCAATAAAGATTTGCAGTTATTCTGCATGATTAACTTGCCTGCTTTCCATTGAATTAACCAGTATGATAGTCAACAGTTAATTTCCATGGAATATCCCCAGAAAGAGAGAGGAGATATTTGCCAGAAGTAGAAAAATAAAAATGCGTTTAGAGGAGCATGGCATACTGCTAAATAAATCATATATATGACTACCAACAACTTAAAACAAATCCTAAGATGTAATAATTGAAAGGTTTTAATTAATTCACTAACTGACCAAAGAAGGAGGTCACGCTGAATTCATCTTTTTCTCATTAACACGTCAATAAAGGAAAAACTTCTAAAACATGTGACTCTTTAGCTCTTTATAACTGCCAGTAGGTGTTAGCAGAATGTAAACATGTATATCGATAACAATTTAACGAAATCATCATATCTCACCATGATAATTTGTGACTATGTGGCCTTGTCCATCCCAGACTACTCCTGAACCATTTCCTTCAGGAACCTGTTCACAAGAGCTAAAGCATGTTCAGGCTTGCTAAGCAGAAGTCTGATAAGGTCCCAAACTCAATCCTGAATGGGCAAAATATGATAGATTGTATCTTCATAAACTAGGAAGCTATTATCTTCTTTGCAAAAATACTTGCCTCAACTACACCGGTAACACTGAATTGGGGACGCAATGTCACGTCAAAGATGTTGACTACAGAGTAAGTATTCTTCTCAAATAGCTGTACAACTTTTTCCTGTCAAGTACATAGATATCAATTCACCTGCCATGTGTAAGAATCAATCATTGGAGTGTAAGAACCATCTTGTGAGCGCACAGTTTCACAGTGCCCCTCTTACAGGGAATGTAAAGATCAATCATTGGAGTGTAAGAATCATGACCTATATTCAAACTCAGGGAACCCATTATATCAATAACATGAGAAACAAACCTCAGAAGGTAAGAGAGGCCCCGACGGGAAAACTGGGGGCGTTACTTGTTCAAGTGTCACGGATGAATCCCCTAAAGCATATGCTGTAAACCCAAATTCATTCTGTCACAAACCGAGGCCAACAGAAGAATAAACAATTGCATAAATAAAGCTGAAGTCACCATCAAAAAAGATGAAACATCCCTAAAACAAAAGCAACAATACAATCAAGTTAAAATTGGCGTAGACAATATTCAAGGTGATTTAAGGCACTCCTGTTCATAGTTGATATGTTTTCCTATCTGCTTGCAAGAAAACATCAGTAGATCACCCTAGTTTTTTCATGTGATCAATGTTGCATTTTGTCGAGTGAGATTTCCATAGAATCCATTTTACTACAATACAAGGAAAAACATTGAACACGAAAAAAACGATAATTTGGCTGCACCCTCCAATTTTGACCCAAATAATCATATAAATTAACAATTTTGGGTCAAAACTAGTGTGCGGGATTACTTAATCAGTTTACAAATGCAATAACCCATATATACCTCATTCCAGCAAGTCTAATATAAACCGTCTCAATTCAACTTCTAGTGAGACTAACTTCACTTTTTAAGCAAAAAGGGTCACTAGCAGCCATAAAAGGATGAAATATTACTCTTAATTAAAAAGGCGTCACTATTTCTAACGTCGATAATTTAGTGACTCTATCAACTCCAATTTGCGAGAATAAGGGATATATCAATTCAACAAAGCTCTTTTCACCAATCATAAGATTGAGGGTCCAATTCTCATCTACGAATTTGTGGTCCATTCATACAACCAAAGTACCAATAGAACTTTTACTTCTCGACTAAGACACTCTTTCACAATGTCGCTAAAACGTGACTCATGACGATCCCACCTAATAATTTGCTGATTCCAAGCCATATTTCTCAATCATTACTCTAAAGCTGCCACATCAACTTACTTCCTCCAATTCAAATACTCATCAAACTTAACAAAAACCAAAACAAACACATTAAGGCAAAAGGGTATAAAACCTTGAGAGAATATTGAAGGGAAACAAGCACAAAGAACCCCAAAACTCAACAAAGCCCGTCTTGTAGCTAAAGGAAAGCTGGTCCTCAGCTCATCACCCACCAAATTCTCACTTACACCATCATCAACACTGCCACAAATTAAACAGCAAAACATATTAAAGTTCGGGTACGAAAACATTGCAACAACAAATGGGAAAATGAACAAGCAGAAAGTCTAAAATTAGACAGAATTAAAGTGGCCACTCGTTGTCTTAGAATGGTCACTTTTATCATACTTGTTAATCATAAGTAACCACTTCAGCACGTCTAATTTTAAGTTAAATAGACGGTTTCAAATTCATCACTGTTTGGCTTAAAGTGATCACATTTATCATAGTTTTAATAAAAAGTGACCACTATAACCCAATTTGGGACCACATCTAATTTTAAGTTGAAATGACGGTTTTAAATTGGTCATTGTTCGGCTTAAAGTGGTCACTAATAAAAGCGACCACTATAACGCAATTTGAGACCGTGTCTAATTTTAAGTTAAAACTAGACCGTTTCTTTGGCGAAGAAGAAATGAAAGAACCTTTGGGATGGTGAAGAGTTGGAGGAGAGAGACGAGACGCCGTCGAAGAAGAGCTCTCGGCGACTGAGGGGTTTGATTGACAGAGTTGAACGAATGGGTGAGTGTGAAGGAAAAGGAGATGGTGGTGGTGGTAGTGCTTGCATTTGCAATTGCACTACAACTGATGCTTGCATTTTCCTGGTATATCAGAACAGTTTGGCTTTTCTGTCTGTTGTTTGTTGTGTTGTGTTCCCCAACTTAACAGTTTATCCTACCAAGGTTCCAAAGGTTAGTGAGTGAGATTAGTCCACATCTCTTGCTCATGTAGTTTGTTACTTCTGCTTCCAAATATTTTCAAGGAAATCTTTCAGGGAGTAGCAGTTTAGGATAATTATTACCAATTTTTATCAATTTTTTACATTTGCTTTTTGACACTATTTGGAATCATATTTTGACCGTTAATAACTCAAAATATAAAATATTAAAAACTATAAAAATATAACCATATAAAAGTATTCTTAATTATAAATCAAACCATTATAAATTCATATTTTTATCAATTTTATATTTTGAGTTATTAATGGTCAAAGTGTGACCTCGGCAAGTGTGAAAAAGCAAATGTAAGGAATTGGTGAATGGAGGGAGTATCAAAATTGGATTTAAAAATGGTTTGCATAGAAGGCAAAAATATAAATGGGACAGTCTCATCACAAGGGTTTGAAAATTAAAAATAAAAGTTTTAAAATTAAGGAAAATTCATCTCGAATAATCCGTACTTTTAGAGTTATTCCAAAAATAATTCTTACTATCGATTATTACTGAATAATCCGTACTCAAGGTACCAAAAAAAGTCCCATGTTGCCGGAATACGACTTCCAGATGGCCGAGATCCTACATGGCAATATTGGTTATATGTCGTGTGCCCTTCACGTGACCTTTTCTAAAACACTCCCCTTCCTTCCACTCATATAACAACCCCCTCCCCCCCCCCCCCCCCCCCCCCCCTCCCTTTTATTTTTTTTTATTAAAACCTCCCGCCCAACCCAGACTCATTTCATTCTTTCTTACTCTCTTCAACCGATACCCAGTTGAACTCCCTAAAATGTCCCCCCCCCCCCCCCCCNNCCCCCCCCCCTTAAAAATAGAAAAAAAAAACTAAAAACACAAGAAGCTACGTTTATGAGAATCCATCAATCTCCTCCTCTCTTCTCCCCCTCTCCAACAACAACCATCGCGTCAACCAAAAGATGTTCTTTGCGGGATGTATGTAGATGAAGGAGGCGTATTGTCTAGAGGCAGTGGACTGTACTCTGAGGTATTTGGAGGAGAATGTGGATGAGAACGGGGTGTATGTGGAGGCGTGGAGAGAGTGTGAATGAGGAGGGTGGTGAAGGTGTAGGGGATGTGGTCGAGGGGGATGAAGCGGTAGGTGAAGGAAATCAATGCGGGAGTGTGGGATCGAGGATTTTGAGGAAAAATATTAGGAGTGAGGAGTTGACGGCTGTTAGGTTGTTTTTGCGGGAGAAGTGGGAGGGGTTGGCGTCGTCGTATATGGAGGTTGTGGGCACGAAGGCCAAAGTGGGGGTTGGGGGAGGTCCTCATGGTGAGGGAGGGGTGGGAAAGAGAAAATGAAATGATTTTGGTTGTGTTGGGTTGGGATGGGTGGGAGGTTTAATGGGAAAGGGGAGGGGGTAAGTAACATTGCCAC
Source organism: Corrigiola litoralis (assembly GCA_901111285.1). Lineage (NCBI taxonomy): Eukaryota > Viridiplantae > Streptophyta > Magnoliopsida > Caryophyllales > Caryophyllaceae > Corrigiola > Corrigiola litoralis. Next base: position 17,556 of record CAAKMY010000270.1, read on the forward strand.
ATAAGATTTCGTCACCTAAAAGTGGTACTCCGTCAACATGGGACTATATTTTGAAATATGGTACCATGAGTACGGATTATGCAAGAATAATCGATAGTAGGGATTATTTTTGGAAGAACACTAAAAGTACGGATTACTCTTAGTAAATTTTCCTAAAATTAAAGATAAAGTTTTTGCAAATGAAAGATTGACATTTTGATTTAAGATTTGAAAATAAAGGAAGTTTCAAAAAAAATATATTGACACACCATGATAAACAATCAATGCTTCTTTCACCCCACCGAAAATAGGATAGTGGACATTTGTATACAACACATACATCAAATAAAGAATCCCCCCAACAACCCCAAGCTCATAACCAACGCATAAAATGTATTTCTCTTCCCACATTTCACTTTCTCCCTTTGTATACGTCTCTTCATGTACCATTGTATATGGTCCAGGCACTGTCACCTCCACCACTACCACCACAACAACTCATAATCCCAACACCAACACCAACCAAGCTTATTGACGCGGTGTCACGTGGGATGTGAGAGGGTATCACCGGGGATTGGGGGGTTGTTGGGTGGGGAGGGATAAACAAGTGGAGGTGGGCTAAGAGGGAAACACGAATGGGGCAGGGCAATGACACGTCAAGAAAAGGAGAATTTGGACGATGGTGCGATAACTCTGGTAATGGAGGGGATGGTTGTCGGGTGGGTAGTGAGGAGAGATAAATAAAAGGTGGATATATGTCTTATTATAAGATCTCGGTGAGATTGTCTCAATCAAGTCTCACTCGGGTCAAACACTAATGTTATGGGGTGAAAAACTTTGGGTTCCTTGTTCAAAGTCAATATCTGGACAATGTACATATGTATACCATTCTAGGTATACACATGCTAGAGAGTAGTGCATGAATGTGTGAATGCGTGAATGTGTGAATGCGTGAATGTGTGATTCACGAATTAGCTAGGACAGTATGAGCATTGCGCCAATTGCAATTTTTAATAGGAATGTATATGACACTTCATATACAGGGGCATACTGTCCTATTGTCCAAAGTCCTGCCATTTTTTTGGATATAACCCCTTTTACGAAATAGGCCCATAAGTGAGTTAATATTTTCTCTAGGGAAATCAATTACATTATTAACTTCACAAGTTAAAAATAAAAATATACATACCCTCTGCCTCAAGATAACTAGCGACTATATTTTAATTCATAATTAAGGAATTACAGTAAATACCAAGAATGGCTTCACTAATATAATATATTATATTTATTTTCTTTGAGTTCATTTAGGATTTTTTTAGCCGATTGGGTAAAGCATGTTATTCTTGAATTCTTCACATCGACAAATAACAAGAGATGCAATGCAGATAATGAGAGATGCAACGAGCATTTTATAACTACATGATAGATACATATTTTTCATTTTATACATATGATTCTATTGAAGGTAAAAGGTAAATCTTCCATTCGTATAGAAGAAAATCTAAATAGCAACTAGAAAACTTCGAGCCCAAATTGAGATCCACTAGACTTTTCAAGCTCGAGTCGAGCTTCAAGTTTTCCCACTCGCAAACTGACTCGAGCTCGCCTATGAGCTTCGTGAATCGAAATAGGCCGAGCCTTGACTCGACTCATTTACACCCCTATCTCAGCTTGAATTCGGAGTACGAGAACTTAATCTGCAAGTACAAGGATAGTTTTGGGAAAGAAATAAAAATCACATACCAAATGACATGAGCACGTAAAATTATTTGTCAAGTACAAGTAAAGTTAATAAAAATAAAATTTAAAAACTAAACAAAGTTAAGAGAAAACAAAGGTGTGCGTGGTTTGCACGCTATTGCGTATACCCGGGGGTTTACCCAAAGCGCACCAAAAGTAGCAATTGCGGATTCCCGCGTTATTAAAAAAAAAAAAAAGAGAGAAGTTCACATAAATAGGTTAACATAAGATAAGAGAAGTAAAATTATGGTAATAAACAAGTTCCAAAATCCAAAGTATAATCATGGTAATAAAAAGAGTCAATGCAGGTCACGACAAAGAGAAAAAAACACAGAAAAACTTGGAAAATACGTTTATAACTATATATACCGTGCCCCAACCTCAAATCACCCCAACCCAGCTGATACTTCAACTTGCGATTGATCAATCTTGCGTATCACGTATATCCAGTCTCCACCCCATACCCCAACCCGCGTTTGATCACCATATATCATCTAAGTTCGTTTGATCGCCATCATCGAAGCTTGTCTGATCAGCATCATCTAAGCTTCTTAAGAAAGAAAGAGGATTGCAATGTTGGGCACGTTGGTTACGCGACGCAATGCTGCTCTTCGAGCCAACATGAATTGTTGCAGCAACAGTTCCGAGGGTTCCTCCGAGAGGAGTTCCTGCAGTTCTGAGGGTTTATCCGGGATGAACTCGTGCAATTCTGGGAGGATCGATATCTCTAAAGGTGGTGTTATCCACAGTGACGCACATTCTTCCAATAGGGGAACCATGGGTCAAGTTATAAACATGCATGATATTGTTCCATCTCAATCTCATTCGGCCAAGTTCCTTGCTAAGCCATCTGTGAGCAATGGATCATCTGTTGCTAGTTGCAGCGTCAATGATGATGCCGATAGCCGTTCTTCAGCGCAAGACAAGAATTCCCTACTTTCTAGTGATGTTGATTCATCTAGTTCGCTAGGAGATCAAGAAGAAGATTCGGCAGAGTCCTCAAGGCAGCATGAGTTAGACCTAGCTAGGTACCGTTCCGCTCTCGAAGCATTGTATGCTTCATGCCGCCCTCTAACTTGGGGACTACAAGAGTCACTAGCAAACCTCCGTATGAAGCTCTGCGTCTCAACTGCAGGCCCGGCCTAGAGGGGGGCAAGAGGGGCAATCGCCCTGGGCCCAAACACTCGAAGGGCTCATTTTTTCGAAAAAAATTAATATATAAAATATAAAAAAATTATATTTTATATGTATAATCTAAATATGATTGTGAGGAGAGTCAAAAAGTTTTTTCTATGAAGATATTAAAGGCACATAAAAAAAACTTCTTCATTAATTCCAGTATAAAGAGACTTTTAAATAAATAATATGACAAATAAAAATTATTATTGAAAAACCACTCATCTATTTTTATACCATTTTTGTGCGCACCA
>CAAKMY010000347.1:0-10195 GCA_901111285.1 Corrigiola litoralis
ACAGAGCCACTGAAAAGTTGGGAACTGAGAAATCCAAGGACTGGTCAAGGGCCCCTAGCCCTTCCAGCACCTGCCCCTAAGCGGTGGTTACCGAGCGTGACCCTCCCTACATCATCCACTATTACATTACGTGGGGGTCCCGTTGCGCTCACAGCATCTAGGAAGCTCAGGCCATACTTTGATGCACATCAGGTCATAGTCCTGACCGACCTCCCACTAGTAAAGATGTTGGAAATGTTTGAGAGGTCAGCCAAACTGGTGAAATCGGCTGTGGAACTACCAGGATTCGGGTAGAGTACCGGCCAAGGACAGTAATTAAGGCACAAGCACTTGCTGACAACCTGGCTGAATTCACCCAGCCAGAAGAACTAGCGGGGACTGAAGAAAAGGCAAGGATATGACAGGTCTACAGTGATGGGTCAGCTACTACTAATGCATCAGGAGCAAGGCTGGTCATCATCTCACTATAGGAGCATAGATTCGCATATGCCCTCAGGTTCCTGTTTCCAGCCTCTAACAATGTGGCAGAGTATGTAGCCGCCATAGCTGGACTGGAGTATTGCCAGGCAGCAGGGGCCAAGCATGCCATCCTGAAGAGTGATTCCAAGCCGGTGACCAACCACATTCGAGGAGAGTATGAAGCTAGAGAGGACGCCATGGTTCTATACCTCCGTAAAATCAAGGGCCTAATATGAAAACTTGTCTCTTTTGAGATTCAAGCCATCCCGAGGTCGCAAACAATCAGGCTGATGCTTTAGCCAAGCTAGCTAGCTCAGGCTTACCGGATGCCAAGAGGACAATCATGGTAGATCAGGAGCAAGAAGAGTGTGGGTGTGGAACGAATCCACGTACTGGAAGAAGTCCCAGTGGTGGAAGACTGGCGAACCCCCATAATACCCCCATAATAAAGTATAAACTGACCAGAGAGGCTCCAAAAGACAGGTTTCTGGCCAAAAAGCTGCTAAGACAAGCTGCGCACTTCTGTATGTTCTAGGGAGAACTCTACGGAAAATTCTTTTCCATGCCACGAGGATACCTAGAGAGTGCAAGATTTGCCAGCTGCACGGCGACGTAATTCATCAGCCCAGCCATGATCTGATGCTAACGCTCAATCCTCTCCCCTTTGCTCAATGGGGCATGGACATCATAGGCCCCTTTGAAAATGCTGCTTGCCAGAAGAAGTGGTTGATTGTAGTTGTGGATTACTTCACCAAATGGGTAGAGGCTGAGCCTTTGTCAATTATAACTGAGAATTCAGTCAGAAAGGTCATCTGGCAAAACATCATCACCAGGTTCGACTTGCCTAGGGTCATGGTGTTAGATCATGGAAGGCAGTTTGACAATTGGCCCCTTAGAGAATGGCTGGCAGGCTATGGGATCAAGTACGCATACGCAACTGTCTGCCATCCTCAGAGTAACGGGCAGGCAGAAGCAGCCAATAGGCAGATCCTCCTGGAAATTGAGAAGAGGCTAGATGACCACAAATCTAAGTGGGTTCAAGAGTTGCATAGGGTGCTCTGGTCACTTCGCACCACCGAGAAAGAGGCTATAGGGCACACCCTGTTCAGGCTGACCTTTGGATCATAAGTTGTGCTTCCAGTGGAAGTGAGGGCCGAAAGCATGAGGATAAATGTCTGGGATCCATAGTTCAATGATGTAGCTATGAAGGAGGTGTTAGACTTGCTAGATGAGGCCAGAACGAAGCCATACTCACTTTAGCGATTTACCAGAACCGCATTTGCAAATTCTACAACAAGAAGGTCAGGGTCAGACCCTTTGTAGTGGGAGAGCTGGTCCTGCGCAAAGCTGCTGCAGTTCAGAAAGACAGGCTTCATGGCAAGCTCTTCGCCAATTGGGAAAGCCCCTATCGCATCTAGAACTAGATCAGGGATAAAACCTTCAGGCTATTGGGAAGATGGCAGCCTACTGGGCAACATTTGGAACTCCGATGTCTTGAAGAGGTATTACAGTTAGGTAACCAGGAAGTCAGCATATGTAATCAACAATTCCTGGGCATACCCAGAGGTCACTTTTGTAACACCCTTGAACAAGAATTGAAATGATCAGATTTTAGTTGGGGTAATCGCTTTGTGCAAGACAACAATTTTCTTCAGCAACCAGGAGGTCAAATGGTCTCAGGGACCCTTAAGATCACCCGGGAAGGGCAGGTCAGAGAAGAGATCCAGGGGACCATGTCACCTCTAAACCTGAAAGTCGCCCTAGGGAGGGCTTAACTCTGAAGGTACTTTGCTTCGTGGTCTAAGGTCGCCTTAGGACGGCTCGACCTAAGAGACCAATAGGGTTAGACTGAGTGATCCAACATCACTAGATGTCTGGCCCAGAGGAAGATTCAAGGAGTCCTCTTGAACCAGAGACTGATTCTAGAGGGCAGAACTTGCTGTCCACCGGGTGACTTCCCGTGCTAAGTGCCCCTCCTGGGCATTAGGGAGCTCACTTACGAAGCCAGCTGAGCCAGGTTCGCCGAGGTGACTGGCTTAGGTCAAGGTCGCCAAACCTAGACGCCGGCCAGTCAATAGGACGGACCATTGCTTAGCCGAAGGCTTGCAACCCCACAAAGGTAAGGGTCTAACGGTCTTGAGAGTTGGGGGACTGGCATTCAAGACCTGTGGGCACTGCGGGACTGACGCCGATGACACTCGTAGATCATAAAGGAGACTAGGCCCTGCCCATGGCAGCAGGGCGCTACCAGGAGGTAGTTAAAGTCACCACTTCAACTCGTGTCATCGAAGACATATGATTCTAAAGGTAAGGGTCTAACGGTCTTGAGAGTTAGAGCCATGTACCAGGTACCAACGTTAACGTTGCAAACCAGCTTGGAGAGCCTGACGCCAATGGTGGATGCTCATAACAATCCTAAGTATTACCCTTGATGATGAACGCAAACCATTAGGGGCATACAACGCTTGCCTGACTATTACTTCCCACCTTTGAAGGACTGGACTTGCTTAAGTCCGGTCAACCAGGGACTAAGGCCATAACGCCCAACAGCCCCAAGACCCTTGCAGACAAGAATGGCAGAGGAATCACCCTCCCCCTTGGAGGGAGGTTACCACATTCATGTACCTCGGGAACCAATTGGAAATGCCCAACTGGACAAACCCCGGGATACCAGGCTGACCGGGGGCATACAAGAGGTCCCCCTATACAGCCTGAAGTTAGAGACACGTATAATTCCGAACCCGGAAGACAAAACTGTTGTCTCTGAAACGAGATACCCCCCTGAAACTTCTGCCAAAGGGGCGAAATCCAGGAAGAAGAATGGGTCAAGCCCTACATCTTAGCAGGTATCCCCCTGACTCAATCTTGCCTATGGGAAGTACCAGGAGCCAGGGCAATACCTAGCCCATTCATTTCAGGTACTCCCCTGAAACTTCTGCCAAAGGGGCAGAAGTCAGGAAGAAGAATCGTGACACCCCAATAATTTAGGTCTATAGGTGTCACTATTTTATTTGGCTTGTTTGTATTTTAAAGGTTAGTTCCTTAATTAAAGCATGTGTTCCTCGTGTTAAAGTTATTTGACGTATTAAATATCAAATGACTTCTCGTTAATTTATTCTAAACATTTAAAGCCTTAAAAGTTTGTGTTGTGTTTTGTTACGATGTTTTATAAAATAAATGAGCTTTATTTTACAACGGGTTTTGTTGGGCTTGTATTTATTGTTTTAAACATCTTTTAAGCTAGGAAAAGACAATATGGGCTAAACCTATCCATCCTTCCTCTCACCCAAACTGTGCAACTCAAAAAAAAAAAAAAAAAAAAATCCCCCTTACTCCATTCAAGCGTACGTTACAAAGGAAAAGAAGAGCTTTTAGGTTTGCCTCTTCCTTCTCCTACACTCTTTCTCCATTCTTGAGTTCTAAAATCTTCGTAAACATGCCTAATCATCCCCTAGCCATGTTATAATCACCTTCCTATTGCCCTACATGCTTAAAGTGTGGTTTTTAACATGTTTAGTTTTTAAAGAACCACTTTCCTATGCTTTTGATCATCCCCAGTTATTTATTATCATTGTGTTTATGATTATAAGTATATAAGGTTTTTGTTTAGCATGATTTTTGTATTAAAGCAGAGGTTTTAGGGTTTCCAGGATTAGGGTCGGTGATTTATTGTTGTGCGCATGGGCTAGGGCTGTTTTGGGGTTTTTAGGTAGCTGCGTGGTTGTTGATGGCCACGGTGGGGGTTTTTTTGGTGGCTGATAGTGGTTGTGTGGTGTTCGGTCAAGGCCGAGAGGAGAGGGTGGAGTGAGACCGAGGTTGGGCGCGGGTGTTGCACGCGTGGGGTGCGTGGCTGGGCGCGGGTGCGCGCGAGGGGTGCCCAGCGGGCCACCACCTCCGCTCCTGTGGGTCCGCTGCCTCCTGCCGGCCTCCGTTACTGCAGGCCCTGTGCTGCCTCGGTGTGCGTGAGGGAGGCTCGGCTAGCTTGACCGAGTGCTTTTGGTGCTCGGTTTGGATGTGCCGAGTTGTGTTGTGTTGTTGTTTTAGTGTTTGTTATTATTATTAGTATTTTTTTTATTATTATGTATTAATAATTATATTTTATATTTTGTATTTAAAATGTATTTATGTATTTTAGTATAACTATCTTTATACTAGTACATATTTTAGTATTTTGTATTGCGAGTACGTAAGGGTTAGTTGACTTTGAAGTTATAAGGGTTGGCTAGTTTAGTTGAGTTGACTTTTGGAGGTAAAAGTCAAAGTATGGTTTTAGGATCTTTGTATTTAAGTTCTAGAGTGTTTTACTTTTAGTATTAGTTCCTTTAAGTGACTTCTAGTATTTTGAGTTACTTATTTAATTGTGTAGTGTTGGGATTCCTCGAGAACGTTTTCTTGACTAGAAGGTTATCTGCACTAGAAGGTAACTTCACCCCTTGATGTAAGTGGATATACTAAACACCCTTGTATGTGCTTGTATGTCTGTGAGTATGTATGTATGTATTTAATACTTTCCTTATGATTGTATTTACATCTTGGTATTACGCTTAATAGCTATAGCTGATCCCTATAGTTAGTCACTAGAGTAACAGTTACCTGAGAGAGAAACCCGGACTCTCTCGTCTATAGTATTTTTCGTAATGGCGCTCCTACAACCATTACGTGAGAAGGTGATTACTTAAGTCTATAGATAATGTATGTTATAGGGACGAGTGAAGGGGTAGGACCCCGACCACAACTATATTGCGTTGTATATAGTCTTTGTATGTATGTCTTATGTGTTCAGTATGCTTGTATTGTTACATTTTGTATCTAGCATGTATTTGTATTACTTGAATGGTTTAGTCATTCTGTTACTCAACTTTGCTAACACTTAAATTGTTTTGGGCAGTTCCCCGTCTGAAACGTGTACTCTGTGGTGTTTTGGAGTACAGTTGCAGGTAAAAGGCCAGCTTGGGTAGCAAGTCATTGTGGGAGGGTTTTCTAGTCTTTACTCCGGAGTTTATTCCAATTATCTTCATGTTTTTAAGAGCTATTTCATGTTCCGTGTGTTGGGAACATTAAATTTATTTGGATAAGTTTGGTTTGTTTCTGTACTACGTTATGAGGTTTTGACTTTCAAAGTTTTCTTAGTCTTTGTTTAAAGACTTCCGCTGTTTGATAACAAAAGATGTATTGTTTTTGATATTGGTAAACTAAAATGTGGACCTTTGTTTACCAATACAGCGTTTAGTGACTCTAAACCCCAAGGTTTCGGCCCTCCGAGAGGACGGACCGTCACAAGAATAGGCCTAGCTCTACTTTTTAGCAGGTATCCCGTTGACTCAGTTTGCCTAGGGGCAGATTTAGAGGGGGGCCATGGGGGCAGCGGCCCCCGCCAACTTAAAAATAAAATGTAGTACACGTGGTTTTTTCCAGAAAAAAGAAAAAATTAACAGCAAGATATTACACTGTGTACACTGATAAAGAATACTAAGCAAGGCTTGGTCTAATGGTTGGCTTGTCACTTGGTGATCTTGAGGTCCCAAGTTCAAGCCCTACTAGAGGCTCTTGGGAGAAGCGTATATGTATATTTCAATAAATTTTTGCAGTAGTAGTCATTTTTTGTTAAAATTTGTTTTTAATTAATTTGTTCATTTTAGTTCGGCCCCCCTTAATATGCAATCCTGGATCCGCCCCTGGTCTTGCCTAGGGGCAAGTACCAGGATCTAGGGCAATACCTAGCCCATTCATTTCAGGTACTCCCCTGAAACTTCTGCCAAAGGGGCAGAAGCCAGGAAAAAGAATAGGCCTAGCCCTACTTCTTAGCAGGTATCTCAGTCTTGCCAAGGGTCAAGTACAAGGAGCCAGGGAAATACCTAGCCCATTCATTTCAGGTACTCCCGTGAAACTTCTGCCAAAGGGGAAGAAGTCGGGAAGAAGAATAGGCCTATCCCTACATCTTAGCAGGTATCCCCCTGACTCAGTCTTGCCTAGGGGCAAGTACTAGGAGCCAGGGCAATACGTAGCCCTCTTGTAGGGGCAACACGCAAAAAACAGGACAATAACCATTTTTGAACAAGTTAAAGAGTAAGAAGACAAAAAATACAACCAAGGACAAGAGGTTTAACTCCTCAAACCTGACAGAGGGCAAGTAGGTACTACTTTTCAAGTAGGTTGTCAAGCATGAGGAGTCAAACCATTATGCTGATAGAAGTCCACACCCTAAAGAAGTTTAACCTTAGCAGGGGGCAAGTAGGTACTACTTTTCAAGTAGACTGTTAAGCCCAAACCCCTTGCTCAAATGTGTACACTCATGTCAGAGGGCAAGTACTAGACAAAACATGTTATATCAAGACAAGGAACATCAAGCACAATAAAGGAAAACCCTCAGCAGGGGAAAAAGCTTCCAATCAGAAAGAACAAATGTCAAACCCTCAGCAGGGGCAAAATTACATCAACAAACAACAAGGAAAACGGTGGCCGTCCACCAAGGAACAAAAAGCCCACCAAAGTAGATTTAACAACAAAAGAAAATAAAAGCAACAAAAGGCCTGGGCCAGGCTACTTCTAATAAGGGGGATAATTAATGGCCATGATGAGCCAGCGAGCTAGAACCATACCCCTCTCTCAAGCACGACGACCACCCAACTCCCTAGACCTGATGCACAACAGCTACATCCGCTCCGACAGTGGTAGTGGAAGGAGCCTCAGATGTAGGGGCAGCAGCACCAGAGGTCACACCTTCACCAGAAGGGGCAACACGATGGTCAGCAGGTACCTGGTTGACAGAAGGATTGACCAGGGAAGAGGCTGGAGCAACCAAGTCATCAGGAACCTCCAGAGATTCATAGGGACTAGGCTTCTTCCAGACCTGGTTGTCATAATCATCAACCACCTTTTCCCACTTCACAAAATCCCCGAAAGTATGGAAGACACATCTATCAGCGTAGAGCATGCCAGTCTCAATCCCTTTGATCAAGCGCTCATTCCATTTATTCCTCAAGTGTGACCCCATGGAGATCAAATCCTCTTTAGCCTTGGCAGTCTGCTCCCTGCTGAAATGTAGGTTAGAGGTCAGACCAGCCAAGCTCTTTTCCAAACCAGGAACTTTAGCCTCATCAGCTTCAGCAGTAGCCTTCCAGAGGACCTCGCTCTTGGCAGCAGCAGCCCTTGCCTTTTCAGCAGCCTGGGCCCTCTCATTGGCCAGCCTGAGTTCATTCTTCAAGGAAGAAGTCTGGTCAGCCTCCTTCTTATATCTATCGTTGTGCAGGCGAAGCTCCTCTAGCTTAGCTGCCCTTTCCTTCAATTGCCTCTCCAGGCTGATACCAGACACAGCAGCGCAGTGGACAACCCTACTAGCCTGGTACAAAAAACAAACAACAATTAATGAGTTGCAAGATAGAGAGGGCAAATAAACCGCCAAAAGAAGCAAAGGTTACCTTAGCCAAGTCATGGCAAGCACTAGAGAAAGGAGCCTCCAGTTGGTCCTAGGGTTGATCAGAGGGAAGAAGACATTCACCCAACAGCCTGAAGCCATGGCCCATCTCTCTTATACAAGGATCATGGTGAAGAGGTCCACGATGAACCAGAGGAAGTTTAGAGGGATGCAACTAGTGGACAGGATCCTCCATGAAGGAGTTGTGCCTGGGGCGGGAAGAGGTGTTAGTCATATCCCAAGAAGAGCCAGGACCCATCCCTGTGGCATTCAGTTGGCTGGCATCACCAAAATAGTGAGGGAAGGAATCACTGGGGCAGGGGCGCTTCTCCGGGCGCAGAGCAGTAGGAGAGTTTTCTGGACTGGCATGATCATCAGAAAGATTAATCAGCCCCCGTTGTGGCTGCCTAGACATATCCAGGCGTCTCCTACCCCTCATAAACCTCGGAGGCTGCTTATGGTCAGACTCCTCATCAATCTCCACTACCACGTCCCGCTGAACAAGGGAAGAGTTCAAAGAGTATAGAACAGCCTGAGGCCCCTCTAGCACCTCCTCGTTGATTTGCACCCTGCCAACATCATTTCCCTCCTGGACAATTGAGGCAGCAGTCTTGCCAGCCCGGATGACAACCCTAGGGTCATCAACACTGGCTCTTCCTCTCTGTCTAGCCCTGGACCACAGAACAGGCATGTCCACAGGAAGATCGTCTAACTCTAGGCGCATCATTTCTTCAAAAGACTTTTTGCGCAGAGAGGGGTACACAGGAGCTGGGTTAGGATGCAGAGGATGATTGTTAGGATCAAGGCCAAAGGATCTCTTCCTGATGCCCCCCCAAGAGATTAACTTCTTGGCATAGAGCTGGTGTGAATGGGAAACAAAAGGAAATTTGGTGTGAATGGGAAACAAAAGGAAAACAAAGCAAGGAAAAAGACCCAGAGCTGGCCTTAGCCATCCTGATTACCTGCATCATAGGCTGGGCTAAGACCAACACTGGCCAGGACTTCCTCATTGGTCAAAGAAGTGCAATGAGGCAACCATTGGGAAGGTTTCCTGTTATCTCCCCCAGCAGAACAATCAGCCTCAAAGTATTCCCACACATCTGTCCCCCTGGAGTCTAGTCTGGCAACCATGTCAACATCAGAAGACATCATCCTTTCTGGCTTCACCCAGATACGACGGTTGAGATCCTGCCTAAAGCCCATGGGAACATCCCACTTCCTAGGATCCTCAACAGACATGCCAGTGGGAACCCTCAGCCATAACCACTTGCCCATCCAGTCCTTCGATGTTTCCGCCTTAGGCCAGCTGCCCAACTTCTTAAAAGCTATGTGCAAAGAAGACCAGGCTTTCTCTAGACCCCTACCCGCATAAAGTTTGTACATACATCTAAACAGCCTAAGAGTCAGAGGAAAGTTCCTATATTTACATACCCAACTGATGGAGAGAGGATGGAGCTGGGCAAGACAAACATCAAAACCTATGAACACCTTTCTTATGAAGGGATCCAGAGGGAACCTGATACCGAATTTCAAATCACCTATGTACACCGTGCATGCGCCAAAAAGTAGCATATACAACGCTTAATAGACAACAATTACACGACGGTTCTTGTATAACCGCTCTATAAAATAAGTATTATCCAATGACTTTTTATCTTAAACTGTTTTTTTTGGAGAATATATACTTACCACACATATACATCGGTTTTTTATCATAATATATAACGGTTTTAGAACCGCTATATAATAATAGCATATACAGCGGTTCCTAGCTATGATGGACAACGAAATTAAAACCGCTTTATATGCTACTGCATACACTGCACATCGGGTAAGATATACATTCGACATCGTAATGAGACCCGCTCTATAAAGCCCAAATTATGTAAAATAAACGGAAAATTCACGTGGTACCCCTGAGGTTTGCACTTTTGCATGTGGTACCCACGACTTTAAGTTTTCGCACATGGTATCCCTGAGGTCACTATTTTTCTGCACGTGGTACCCCTTAATTGACAGACGTTAACTTTTGCCCGTTATCTAGGTGAGTTGGAATGTCATTAGAATAGGGATTATGGTATTCGCACATGGTACCCCTGTGATTACCATGTTTCGCACGTGGTACCCCTGTGGTTTACCTGTTTTGCACGTGGTACCCAATATGAAAATAACGGCTAGTTTTTAATCTGACCGTTGTAGAAACTGGTAAACTTAGCTTATAAATTCCAACAACAACCACTTTGCAACTTCACAACTCAGGCACAACTCAAGACTGACAAGACAAAGAGAAACAACAACAGCTAGGTCTGGAGATGGCAAAGC
>CAAKMY010000445.1:0-26555 GCA_901111285.1 Corrigiola litoralis
GGTGTGACCTAGAGGGACCAGTCGATTACCGCCGTCTTACGACAATAACGTCAAACCCTAGCAGGCCAATCGTTATTGATTTACGATAATCAACTGATTTAATGAAATAATCAAACCCGAGTTTATTCTAATTGAGATTTATTATTTAATCACAATTGTGGAGGACACTTACTCCAACATAAATAACTACAATAAGTTATTTACATAGTTCTAGTTTAGGCGATCACATCACATAATTAAACTGAATCTAGTGACCACTTCTTTAGCATAACAACAATTTCCATGCATAATAACGATAAAATAAATCTAGCTTGCACCCTAACAATAACAACAACTAGACTACATCAAAACACTTAAATATGATGATTAAATACTTAAACAAACAGAGTTTCGAGATGTTTATGAACCCTCAGGTAGAAACCTTTTACTTATGCACAATCGTGCCGTCAAACAGACTCAGACCAAACAAGCTCTCATGGGACTAACTTTAACCAACTAATAAAACTTTAGAGAGACAAAGTAGAGATAGGTTTTTAGAGAAGAGAAGCCTTCCGAGAACTGTAACAAGAACTTATTTTTCGAAGTGTGTCAGGGTCCCTTTATATAGGCAGAGGGAAATGACACGATTTGAAGAAAATATGAGATAAATCGAAATATGGAAAATTCACAAAAATCCCTCGGAATTATAAATTTTGTACCGCCGAGCACATAAATTTTACCGCCGAGTTCTTAGGCCTAGAATCTTCTATTTTCGTGTACGATAAACCATAAATCCGTACCGCCGGACCTGAAACTTGTACCACCGGTACAAAACCTGTACCATGAGATGTTTATTTCACATTTTAACCTTATTATTATTTTACGACTCTCACAAATTACCACGAACTCCCGGGATCACTAAATTAACATATACGACAACAATTTTCACCTGCAATTTTTAAAACAATTATATTAATTTTTAAACCAAGGTCCTGGTGAAGGCCACTACCTTGATTTAGGACCAAAACTCCTAAAGACGAATTTATCTCTTCCGAGCAAACTTAAACACGTCTAAAAATCTTTGTTTCGGACATTAAAATAAAACCTCGAATCTTTTAAAACATTTCAAAACCAAACAAAGTGCTAAGGCAAGTCCGAGAACTATATCGAAATGGCACGGCAAGCATGTTGTCTCATCACCTGATATGGCTAACCGACCACAACATATTACGATATCTACACCACCCACCCGCCTTTTGTGGTGGCATGATTATGTTTGTTTGTTGTATCGTGTTGTGTCGTTATTTCCTCATCATGCACGGGGGTAGATGCATTTTCAACGTGTTATGCATGACTTAAAATTTCATTTACTCACTCCGAACAAGGGGGGAAGTGTAGTCTAAATGCAATTAAATATTTGACGTTATGTTACTTCTTGTTTCCAGTGTCATGTCATGGTAGGATTCGAGGCTTTGCTAGGATTTTGATTAACCTTGTCATGGTAGAGTCACTTGTCGGCTGAGAGTTAAGTTTTGATTAAACTTGTCAAGGTAGAGTCACTTGTCGAGTGAGAGTTATGTTTTGATTAACCTTCTCGAGGTAGAGTTTGGTGAGACTTAGTCGTATGGTCTTCCAAATTAACCTAACCTTCTTGCTAATATAGCTAGGAAAGTCGGGTATCGTATCCACAAGGAATTGATATTACTGATCTAGTATGCGGTTTGTATCTAGAGTAACAATATGGGGGGTTTCGAAGGTTTGAGTATCAATTAAACTAATTGTAATAACAAGTAAATAAGATGTGAATATATAATAAAGAACGAATCTTGGGTTGTCAAATATCCACTAACGAATCTCAATTGATCCTTGAAACAAATTAACCTAACTTTCTAACTAATATAGCTAGGGAAGTCGGGTATCGTATCCACAAGGAACTGGTATTACTGTTTAAGTATGCAATTTGTATCTAGAGTAACAATATGGGGGATTCCGAAGGTTTGAGTATCAATTAAACTAATTGTAATAAAAAGTCAATAAGATGTGAATATATAATAGAAGAACGAATCTTGTGTTACCAAATATCCACTAGTGAATCTCAGTTGATCTTTGAAGCAAATTAACCTAACCTTCTAACTAATATATCTAGGGAAGTCAGGTATCGTATCCAAAAGGAATTGGTATTACTGTATAAGTACGCAGTTTGTATCTAGAGTAACAATATGGGGGGTTTCGAAGGTTTGAGTACTAATGAAACTAATTGTAATAACAAGTAGATAAGATTTGAATATTATAATAAAGAACGAATCTTGGGTTATCAAATATCCACTAACGAATCTTGGTTGATCCTTGAAACAATTCGCCTTTAATTATGAATGCTTACTCTATCCTTTCAGTTACTTCTTAAGCGTAGTTAATATAAGCGATCTCTATAGGTTAACCCTAATGTAGACAATGTAATTCGTCTGTGTCAAAATCGATGATGAAAAGTCTTTCATATACACATATGTCGGATCATGTATGTTGATGTGTTACTTAGGAAACTGTAGACACCCCAATGTGTCACATTGTCCTAAACGCCTTATGATGAATCCTAGACGGAGTAATTAGGCAAGGCAAGCTTAGTTTCAAGGAATAGCGATTGAACGACGATCTAAGTTAATTAATTTAATCCACATTTTCATTTATAGCCACTTTTGATTAAATAGGCCATAAATATATTAGAAATAATATGTGTTCCTGGTCTAAACTGGCCCGCAGTCCAGACCAAGCCTTAGGCCTCCCAGAAGCCCAATCCTGCGAGGTCAAGCCCATTGTCCGAGCTAGCCGACTACCAGCCTGCTCAGGCTGGCATGTTAGACCTAAGGAGACAACATTAATGATGTATGCAGGCAGATACGGGGAATCTTATCCTCTAAAAGGTGCTTGCGTAGTCCTATATATACCCTTGACCTAATTAGGTCAAAGGTACGCACTCTCTCTCCGACAACTTATCTCACTTGCCTATCTCTCACTTGAACATACTTCCATACGAGTTAACCTCTAAGGAGGCTCCACGTGATCATTAGCTGACTTAGGCATCAGAGGAGGTTTCTCGGACCACCCCCCCGAGGTAGGTTTGCTCGTCTTGCAGGTCATTAGAGCTTGCTTGGTTAACGGTCAAGATATTGGTCCCATTCTAGAGGAACAATTTGGCGCCGTTTGTGGGGATCATTCATTGTCTTCAACACACACAAAGTCTTGACACCACGACCCAACTCCGGTGAGGGTGACGTACGGGGATACCACAGTCCCACCAGGTTTCGCCCTGAAAGACAACCCAGCCACCTTAGAGCACGATGGCTTTGAGGTGGAGGATGTCACCACACCACTCAGAGACAAAGGGAAGGGAGTGGCGTTCCAGGAGCCCAGGGCTCAGGCCGTTAGAGGAACCACTGCAGCAACCTCCACTCAACAAGCTGGGGGAATCTACCTCACCCTCACTTAGATGGAGAGCTTAGTTGACTTGCTCAGCACCATCAATGGGAGTAGGCCCGACCTATTCAACACCGTTCAGGGTAGGAGCCCACAAATGCTGAGGACCGCTGAGAACCTCTCTGCAGCTGAAGACCAAGATGGTCTCCAGCCCCAGAAGTTGACTTTCCTCAGTCCAGCCAAGCTGATGGTTCCCCCTGCACCAGCCATGGTCTCACCTGAACCAGTAGCATAACGACTGAAGTTAGTGGCCACCCGTGTTCAGAGCCAAGCTCAGTCTAGCAAGAGTCGCACTCCCACCAGGCATAGGGAACCTGCCAGGCGCAGCCTCAGCCCCAGGAGAGCCACGTCCCGGAAAAGAGCGCGCAATAGTCCAGAGCCCACAGCTGCCAGCCCCTCCACTGGAGACAGTAGCAGCGAAGGGAGGACCAGGAGCCAATCTGATCACAGGAGAAGTAAGAGGAAGGCTGGAAAACACACTTCAAGGTCAGCCCCAAAAGGCAGCATCGAAAGGCTGACTATGAGGAGTCAGCCCTGACTGAAGTAATGATGCCAAGAGAGTCTCCGCTAACCAGGGAAATCTTGGAAGCCACTGTGCCAAGGATGAAGCTCCCCCAGTGCAGGTTTGATGGGACCTCAGACCCTGACGAACATATCCAGGCCTACGAGAGGCACATGTACATATATGAGCTCACCTCGAAGGTCTGGTGCAAGTGCTTTCCAGCCACTTTGACTGGATTGGCAGCTGTCTGGTTCAAGGCTCTGAGGCACAACTCTATATCCAGATGGAGCACGCTATCCAGGAAGTTCTGCGAGCAGTACTCTGGAAACAAGAGAAGGCACAAGACCACCAATGAGCTATTGACCATCAGGCAAGGAACCAGTGAAGCCCTGGAAGGCTACATCCGTCGTTTCCAGGAAGCCTGCAATGGCATCCCCAGCCAGAAGCAGGATGTAGCCATCCTGGCCCTGACGACTGGATTGCAGATGGAAGAGTACAAAGACAAGGTGATAAGAGACAACCCTAAGACGGTCTACCAGGCCATTGCTTGGTCAGACGACTACATCAGGACGGAGAAGTACAACACCTTCTCGGACTTCAAGGGAAGAAATAAGGTTCCAGCAAAGGAATACTCTCTTAGGCCAGCTAGGGAATTTTCCCCTAGACCTAGGAGGGAGAGCTCACCTAGAAGGGAGAGAAAGCAGGAAAAGTATGTGCCCAAGCATAAGCTCAGCATGCGGGACCAGCGTATCAGGGCAGAGCAGGAAGAGAACTGGATTCCAGCAGAGAAAGCCGTGCTGTATGACCTTACACCCTTGATAAAGACCAGAGCTGAGAACTTTGTTGCCCACAAGCACGAGCCAGGCAAGTGGGGAAACCCTGGTCTACTCATGGAGCCGGGGAAACCCAATAGCTGGTGTGAGTATCACGGGAGCTATGGGCACCTGACTAATGACTCCAAGAGGTTGAAGCTCAATATTGAGGAGTTGATTCGAGAAGGCCACTTTCCTCAATACTGAGGATAGGCCAGCAGGATCAAGAGCCATAGGAAAGAAGGCGAGACCACCAAAGGGACCAGCCAGCGTACCAACCTCGGTATCCACCAAGGCAGGAACAACAACCAGCGCTACCCCAGCCAGCTCCAAGGGTACCAGCGATGTAGAGGCTGGGAGAAATTGGTGTGATAGTAGGAGGGGAAGCAGTCACGAAGAGCAAGGCACACCTTCGCTAGCTAAAAAACGATGCTATCTTTAGCCTGGCAGCAGGACCAAGAAGCACTCCTAGAGAGCTACCAGACATGGTCTTCACTAGTGAAGATGGGTCAGAAGTAGCATACTCACACAACGGTGCCCTAATAGTGTTAGTGGACACAGCTTTACCAATGTCTTTTTCCAAGATGCTTTCCACCAGCTGGGTCTCAAGGAGCAGGATCTCGAAAGATACGACTCCCCAGTTTATGGGTTCAATGGAGAAGGCTTCCTACCCAAGGGCAGTATTAAGCTGCCCATGCGCTTGGGGGAGGGCACCACATCCAAGCACATGATGCAAACTTTGTTGTGGTGGATGTTCCCATAGCTTACAACGCCATTTTGGGCAGACCAATGCTGGAAGCTGCAGTGGGGATTGTTTCTATCTACCACCTGATGCTGATGTAAATCTCGGATTACAAAAAACTGGAAAAGTTGAATGGCAGCCAGGGAGCTTCCAGATCTTTCTTTCTAACTGCCCATAAGCAGGGCAAGAGGAGCTTTGGTACACCAGGGCCAGTGGAACTGACTGCCAGCTGGGGGCCGGACAACATGGTGGTAGATCTGGATCAACCTGATAGCCCAAGGGGCAAGAAGGGCAAAGGGCCAGCGCTGGATACAGTGGAGGTCAGACCCTGCAATCAGCCACACCCCTTGCGGAGCAGTGAAGTGCAGGAGGTGCCGCTAGATGAGGATTGGAGCAGGACTGTGAAAATCGGCAGAGACATGGATCCCTAACTCAAAATCCACCTCATAGGACTGCTGAGGGATCACAAGGATGTCTTTGCCTACAACGCCTCAGAGATGCCTAAAGTGGATCCAGAGGTAGCCTGCCACAAGCTCAATGTGGACCCAAGCTTGAGACCCTTCAAGTAGAAGTTGGGGACATTCAAGAAAGAAAAGATGGAAGCCATGAAGGCTGAGATTGACAAGCTGCTGGAAGCTGGGTTTACTACCCCATGCGATTACCCAGAGTGGCTGGCCAACGTGGTCATGGTGCCCAAGGCCACCAAGGGTGCATGGCGAATGTGTGTGGACTTTTTCAACATCAACAAAGCTACCTCAAAAGACTACTATCCTCTGCCCAAGATAGACCAGCTGGTGGATGCCACGTCAGGTTACTCTCTGCTGAGTTTCCTTGACGCCTTCTCAGGCTATCATCAGATCTTCCTCTGGTGGCCAGATAGAGTCAAGTACGCATTCATCACTTACTATGGAGTGTATTGCTACACAATGATGCCATTTGGTCTCAAGAACGCTGGTGCCACATACCAGAAGATGGTAGACAAGGTGTTCCAGGGGCAGAAGAGCAGGAACATAGAGGTTTATGTGGATGACGCTATTGTCAAGAGCAATACTGATGATGAGCACCTGGAAGACCTCAAGGAAACGTTCACCCAGCTACGCAAATACCAGATGAAGTTGAACCCCAAGAATTGCTCCTTTGAAGTCAGATCGGGCAAGTTCCTGGGATTCCTAGTGAATAAAAGGGGCATCGATGCAAACCCAGACAAGGTCAAGGTTATCATTGACATGAAGGAGCCAAGAGATGTGAAGGAAGTGCAGACTCTCACAGGCTGCATGGCAGCCCTGTCGAGGTTCATCTCCAAGACTGCAGACAAATCAATGCCATTATTTAAAGCTCTGAAACGCAAGACACTACGAGGGAATAAAGAATTCCAATGGGGAGAAGAACAAAAGGCAGCCTTCGCAGCGCTTAAGGAACTCCTGCAACAACTCCCTACCCTAGCCAGACCAGTGCCAGGAGAAAGCTTATGCATGTACATCGCGGTCTCGGCTGGATCCGTGGCAGCGGTGCTGTTAAGGGAGAGGAAAAGGTCCAAAAACCAGTGTACTTTGTGGCTCATATGCTGGTAGCAGTAGAGAAGAATTACCCCTTGATTGAGAAAGCGATTTTTGCTATTGTGATAGCATCCAGAAAGCTCAGGCCATATATTTTGATGCACACCAAGTGATAGTCTTGACAGACTTGCCACTAGAGAAGATGCTAGAGAAGTTCGAGAGGTCTGGGAGACTCATTAAGTGGGCAGTGGCATTGTCAGGCTTTGGTATTGAATACAGGCCACGGACAGCTATCAAAGCTCAAGCACTGGCAGACTTCCTGGCTGAGATATCTCAACCAGAGGAAGAGCCAAGCGAAGAGGTGAAGCGAGTCTGGCAGATATTCAATGATGGGTCTGCCACGGCGAACGGATTTGGGGCAGGGCTGGTAGTGATCTCCCCTGAGGGACACAGGTTTGAGTATGCCCTAAGATTCCTGTTCCCAGCCTCCAACAATGAAGAAGAATATGAGGCAGCTATAACAGGGCTGGAATATTGCCTAGCCGCTGAAGCCAACCACGTCGTCCTCAAAACAGATTCTCAGCTGGTGACAAATCAAGTCAGAGGAGAGTATGAAGCCAGGGAAGACTCCATGATCTTATACCTCACCAAGATTAAAGGTCTCATATCCCAGCTGAATTCCTTTGAAATCCAGGCCATCCCCAGGTCGCAGAATGACCAGGCGGATGCGCTGGCTAAGCTGGCGAGCTTCAGCGCACCAGAGGCCAAGCGAACGGTGATGGTGGATGTCAGGAATTTGAAAAAGTGTGGGGGCAGAAATGGTCCATGCGCTGGAAGAGGTGCCCATAGAAGAGGATTGGAAGACCCCTGTGCTAAAGCACAAGCAGAAGAACGAAATGCCAGAGGATAGGAACGCTGCTTGCAAGCTGCAGAGAAAAGCTACACACTTCTACCTGTTCCAGAGAGAATTGTATAGGAAATCCTTTTCGCTGCCCTTGCTGAAGTGCGTAGGACCTTATCAGGCTGCATATATCCTTGATGATATCCACTCTGGTGACTGCGGCCATCACTTGGGCTCTCGCAAATTAGCTCACAAGGCCTTGCGAGCTGGCTTCTGGTGGCCAACGATGGTAGCGGATTCCCAGGAGTTAGCCAGGAAGTGCAAGAAATGCCAGTTGTATGGCGATCTAATACATCGACCTAGTAATGATCAGATGATAGCGCTTAGTCCGCTTCCGTTTGCCCAATGGGGCATGGATATACTAGGTCCCTTTGAGAAGGCAGCTTGCCAGAAGAAATACTTGGTCGTGGCAGTGGACTACTTCACCAAGTGGATGGAGGCAGAGCCCGGGTCAGCCATTACTGAAAATGCAGTGAGGAGGGTCATCTGGCAGAACATAATTACAAGATTCGGTCTACCCAGAGTCATGGTCTTTGACCATGGGAAGCAATTTGACAACTGGCCCCTAAGGGAGTGGCTAGCTGAGTACGGAATGAAATACGCATACTCAGCTGTCTGCCACCCTCAGAGCAACGGGCAGGCTGAAGCAGCAAACAAGCAGATCCTGCTTGGTATGAAGAAGAGGCTGGACGACCACAAGTCAAAATGGGTTGAAGAACTGCACAACGTGTTGTGGTCACTGAGGACAACAGAGAAGGAGGCCACTGGCCACACCCCTTTCAGGCTAACATTTGGCTCTGAGGCAGTGCTGCCAGTGGAAGTAGGGGCAAACAACTGGAGAGTGAAAACCTAGGACCCTGAGTTCAACGAGGCAACCATGAAGGAAGCCCTAGACTTGCTGGATGAGGCTAGGGAGGAAGCTAGGCTTACCCTAGCAGTCTACCAAAGCCGCATCTTCAAAGTCTATAACAAGAAGGTTAATGCTAGGCCCCTAAAGGTTGGTGAGTGGGTTCTCAGGAAGTCTGCTGCAGTCCAGAAGGACA
The DNA here is from genome assembly GCA_901111285.1 of Corrigiola litoralis. Lineage (NCBI taxonomy): Eukaryota > Viridiplantae > Streptophyta > Magnoliopsida > Caryophyllales > Caryophyllaceae > Corrigiola > Corrigiola litoralis. Next base: position 8,947 of record CAAKMY010000445.1, read on the forward strand.
GAATCCATGGCAAACTCACAGCCAACTGGGAAGGCCCCTATCGCATCATCAGCCAAGTCAGGGACAAGACTTTCAGGCTAGCCCGAGAGAATGGAGAAGTGTTAGGTAACATCTGGACTGCAGATGTTCTGAAGAAGTACTATTTCTAGGCCCGAGAAGGGCAGATAGCTGTAATGAATAAAGCTGGGAAATTCCCAGGCGTATCTTTTCTAACACCCCTTTATATGAAATGCAATGACAATGTTTCGCGGGGGTAAAATCAATGGTATTGATTGCTTTCTTTTGTTTTGCTGCTTGCCAGGGTTCAGGCAGGATGCCTGGTAAACATACCTGCCTGAAGTACTTGATGCCAGGTCAACTAGACCAGGGGAGTTCTCCCGCCAGCCTCAAGGGGCATAGGCCAGAGGGAGCCCCACGGGAAGATGACCTGTAGACCCTGGACACCGAATGATCGGTGGGCTCAGGGATATACCGGGTCTCCTTGTAGACGAACATACTCCCTGACGCCTGCTAAGGACAGCCATTCAGGTAACTAGTCCTGCCTGAGGTGTCCAGGCCTCAGTAGGGGACAACGTGTCACCAACTTGTGATGGCGACTCTTTAGCAGAAGGCTGGCAACCCCCAACGGTAAGGGTCTAACGGTCTTCAGAATTGGGGATCAATATCAAGCACTAATTACCAATCTGCATATACTGTAGAAATAAGGGATCAAAGTCTGATGCCGTGGACCCAGCAGACCCGCACAACGTCTAGCGACTCCCTGGCACCAGGAGGGTCCCAGGGAGGAGCAACATGATACCAAGGGAAATGTAAGGACTACGAAGGCTAATCCCTTAATAAAGGGAGTAAGCAATCGCTAGCGCAAAAAGACCTGTGAAACTGAGCCAAGAGCTCAAAGGTAAGCCTAGAATTTAGGACAGATCAGAACCATTCAAGAGAATCTTATGGCATCTAGCCCGATCATGCTGGCGTAGAGCTGACCTTGACTAAGTCCAGCCAAGGGGGCAGGCATCAAGAAGAAAAGATAGGCCTAGCCCTATCATTTTGCAGGCACTCCCTCTAATCCAGCGTGCCTCTAGGGGAGGCATCATGGAAAGGAGCGAGGCCTAGCCCTATCACTTTGCAGGCGCTCCCTCCAATCCAGCCTGCCTCTAGGGGCAGGCATCATGGAAACGAGCGAGGCCTAGCCCTATCACTTTGCAGGCGTTCCCTCCAGTCCAGCCTGCCTCTAGGGGCATGCATCATGGAAAGAGCGAGGCCTAGACCTATCACTTTGCAGGCGCTCCCTCAAATCCAGCCTGCCTCTAGGGGCAGACATCATGGAAAGGAGCAAGGCCTAGCCCTATCACTTTGCAGGCGCTCCCTCTAATCAAGCCTGCCTCTAGGGGCAGGCACCATGGAAAGGAGCAAGGCCTAGCCCTATCACTTTGCAGGCGCTCCCTCCAATCCAGCCTCCCTCTAGGAGCAGTCATCATGGAAAAGAGTAAGGCCTAGCCATATCATACCAAAGTTTTCCTCTAACCTAAGACTGCAGTAGGCAGCGCAGGGGGGAGTGACACTTGCAAAAAAAAAAAAAAACTTAGACAGGAAAGAAGGAAAAGCAAGGAATAAACAAAAGGAGTGTTCAACTTATCAAGCCTGGCAGGGGCAAGTAGGTACTACTTTTCAGGTAGATTTCCAGCCATGATAAGTCACACACAAGAAAAGGAAGGATAACTGGAGTCCATATGCCAGCACAAGAGTTTCAAGCTTAGCAGGGGGCAAGTAGGTACTACTTTTCAAGTAGGTTGTCAAGCTTAAAACCCCCGCTGGCATAAGAACTCCTGTCAAGGGGCAAGGGGACTATAACAAACAATTAAGAGAAACAGTGCTAATGCATACAATGAAGAAAAGCCCTCAGCAGGGGCAAAGTACTAGCACAAATTCAACAACAAGTCTTGCCCTCAGCAGGGGCAAAATACTGATACAACTCAAGAGTAAATAAAGACGGTGGCCATCCGCCAGATGAACAAAAAGCCCACCAAAAGTGCGTACAGAAATAAAACGATGAAAAGCAAATGAGCCTTGGCAAGGCAATAGCTACAGGAGTGCAGGAGTCAGCTCTTCAAATCTACCAGCCAACTTGAGCCAGACCCCTCCTCTAAGCCAGACGACCACCCAGTTTCCTAGGCCTGAGGCGCTGGCCCTTGACCACCCAAAGGACTCTTAGGAACAACCTCCTCAGTTCCAAGATCAGTGGTATCAAGAGCCAAGTCCTCGGCTGTGGCACCCTCGATCCGAGAGTCAGAGATAGGAGCTGGCATCACAGTCTGGGCTCCGGAAGGGGCAGGGCTGGTAGGCTGGTTGACAGAGGGAGGATTGGCTGGCTGAGCAGTAGAGGCAGGACCCTCATATGATTCGTAGGGAGTGGCCTTCTTCCATTCACCCTTATCGTAAGCCTGCATCACTCGCTCCCAGCTGACCTTGTCACCATGAACGTCATAGACGCTGCACTCAGCATATGGCATGCCCAGCTCGATACCACGGACAAGGCGCTGGCCCTATTTCTGCTTCAAGGCTGGCCATGTCAGCTTTGACCTTGACAGCCAGTTCCCTGTGGACCATAGCTTCTGTGGAGGAGTCAGCCAGCTGCTTCTCTAGGTCTGTAGTCTTAGCATTAGCGGTTTCAGCTGTCAGCTTCCAAACAGACTCAGCCTTGATAGCAGCAGCTCTGGCGTCCTCAGCTGGCGGCGCCCTCTTATTGGCCAGTGCCAAATCTTTCTTGACAGCCTCCAGCTGGCTGGAATCCTACTGGGTCTTAGCGAACTGATCCCGCAGTTGCTCCAGCTCTGTAGCTCTGTCCTTCAGCTGTCTCTCCAGGGAAATTCCAGCCACAACAGCTAGATACACAGCTTTGCCAGCCTGTGAAATAGCAAAGGAGCATCAGAGAGGAAGTAACAATGAAATCGAAGGAAAGGGATTAGACAGTTAAAAGGAAAACATACAGAGGCCAGCCCATGGCAGGCAGTAGCGAAAGGAGCGTTCAGCTGTGTCCTGGGCTGGTCGCCAGGCATAAGGCTGGCCTACAGCAGACGGAAACCTAGATTGCCACCAACGTTAGGATCATCCAGGTCCAAGCACTCGTCCCCGTGTCCCATCTCTTCCATGCGAGGCCTTGGAGTAACAGACATCCTGTGCACCAGGGGCAGGACGGAGGGGTGCAGCTGGTGGACAGGCTCTTCCACCCACTCGTTTAGCCTGGGATGGATACCACCAGGAGGAACATCCCAAGAGGAGCTAGGATGTATGAAATCTTGCCCACCAGAGAAGTGTGGGAAGGACTCTGTGGGGCAGGCTCTCTTGTCCCTATGCAAAGTAGCTGGGGAAGACTCCGGGCTGGTAGGGATGTCGATGACTGTCTTGTCAGGGATTCGGCGCCTCCTTGAACGAAAGTTGAGGGGGGCATCATGTGGAATTTGCTCCTCCTCAAAAATGTTGTGTCGAGGCGCTGGAGAAAGAGTGGCGAGAACAGAGTGGTGGACTTGCCCTTGCTCAGACCCCGTGTGGATCTGAACTAAGTCGTTGACCTAGTCAACATAGTTGGTGGAGGACTGTCCAACTTCCAGCCCAGCCGCAACAGCCACAGAAGCCTCAGGGGCTGGCCTAACTCTCGCCCTGGCCCTAGACCTCAGGATTGGAACCTCTTTGGGAAGCTCGTCAAGGGAGAATGCTGCCATATCTTCTATGGTGAACTTGCGGAGGTTGGGGTATGCTGCTGGAGGGTCTGGCCTGATCCAATTGTCGCTGGCCGCCAAACCCTGAGATTCACATCTAGTATCTCCTTAGGAGATCAACTTCCAGCTCTCTACAAGAAATAAACAAATAGATTAGTCCAAGCAAGGATTGAATTATACAAGATAAAGGACAAAATAAAAGAAAGCCTGGGGATGGCCTCAGCCAGCCAGCTCACCTTCGTCATAGGCTGGACTTAGGCCAACCCAGGCCAACACTTCCTTGTTCATCAGGCTGGAAAAGTAGGGCAACCAGTGGGCTGGTCTCGTGCTGTCAGAAGTGCTACCCACTCCGTCAAAATGGGTCAGGGCATCCCTCTCCCTCTCATCCAACAACCCAATTAAATCCTCGTTTCGAGGCAGCATCCTTTCTGGTTTAACCCAGATAATCTTCTTGATGTCCTGTCTGAAGGCTAAAGGCACATCCCACCTTCTAAGGTCATCCATGGCAAGGCCAGTGGGCACTCCCAGCCAGAGCCACCTACCCTTCCAGCCAGTAGGAGACTCCACCTTTGGCCAGCAAGCCAACTTCCCATTGGTGACGTGCAAAGAGAACCAGCCTTTCTCATTGTCTTTACCTGCGTGCAGCTTGAACATGCACCGGAAGAATCGCAGGGTCAGAGGGAAGTTCAGGTGTTTAGAGACCCATACACATCCTATCAAAGCTCTGATAGACAGTGGGTGTAGCTGGGCCAGACATACATTCTTGATGAAGGGGTCCAGGGGAAACCTCAGGCCGTAGTCCAGAGGAGCAGTATAAAGGGCAGTGCATCCGCGGGGGGGGCTCGCATACGTTGTCGTTAGGCCCGGGGATCTCCAGCCCATATGCCGCTGGAATGTAATAATGGTGTCTGATCTTCTCTAGCAGGTCTGCGTCATGGTAGAGCTGCCTAAAGTCAGATTCAAGCGTCCAGGACAGGGGGTTGGCATAGTCATTCCTTTTTAGATCGTTGGCCTTCCTGGGCCAGAGGGGATATTCCAAATCAGGAGCTAACTCCTGACCGGAGGGACCAACGGTTGGTTTAGGGGCCCACTATAGGCTGGCATCAGACCAATCACCCCATCTATCTAACACTGGAGAGTCAGGCCGCACTGGTCCATACCTATCTTCTTGCATCTCCGCCATATCGCCTGAAGATACGACGGGAAGAATCCTGGGCACTAAGGCATACAAGTCAGGCCCCTCTTCACCACTAAGGTCACTCTACTCCCTAGTGTTTTCATCCTCTTCCACCAGCATGGGAAGGGTAACACTCCCCATTTCACTAGGGCCCAAAGGGGGGACAGAGGAAAGACCAGCGACACGAATCCTACCACTTCTACGAGACATACTTATTTATATGAAGAAGGAAGGGAAAAGAGGATACCTGTTGATTTGGGAGTGGTGGAACTTGGCAGAAAGTGACTTGAAATGCCTTGGACAACAACGGTGTCGGAGGAAGAAAGAGAGAGTTGAGAAGTGGTTAGAAAGTGATAATGGATGTGAGAGGGAAATTAATGGTGAAACCTTTATACCCTTCTCTAATTATTACCCCCCACGTTTCTCAAAAACTGCCCACTTCACCCATTTACCCCACTTAGCAGACGCGCGCGTGGACTAAAGAACCGTTTAGGCAACTGCCTTGTCGTGGAAGTCAAATCGAGGGGGGGAAATTCAAAATACTTACCCCACGTGACTGCAGTCTAGTCCCATCAAGCACGTGCTACACCGGGTGCTACTACCAGCCTTCCAACGGGCATAAAACTACCACCAGCAGAATGTCAAACGGTAATAGCAGGCAAGAGGTAATCATCCCACCAGCCCAAGGCAGGTGGAAGATAACGCTTCTCCAGCAGCTGTTAGGGGCAAATTGTTCCTGGTCTAAACTGGCCCGCAGTCCAGACCAGGCCTTGAGCCTCCCAGAAGCCCAATCCCGCGGGGTCGAGCCCATTGTCCGAGCTGGCCGACTATCGGCCTGCTCAGGCTGGCATGTTAGACCTATGGCGACAACATTAATGACGTATGCAGGCAGATACGAGGAATCTTATCCTCTAAAAGGTGCTTGCGTAGTCCTATATATACCCTTGACCTAATTAGGTCAAAGGTACGCACTCTCTCTCCGAAAACTTATCTCACTTGCTTATCTATCACTTGAACATACTTCCATACGAGTTAACCTCTAAGGAGGCTCCACATGTTCATTAGCTAACTTAGGCATCGGAGGGGGTTTGTCGGACCACCCCCCCGAGGTAGGTTCGCTCGTCTTGCAGGTCACCGGACCTTACTTGGTCAACGGTCAAGATATTGGTCCCATTCTAGAGGAACAATATGTTAAGCTTATATTGGGTTGGGTCTACAATTCATAGGCTCAAAACAACAGTTATCCAGGTTATGTCACATTCCCAAGGCATAAATTCAGGAAATAAACAAAAATCAAAGCACCGAACCAAGCCTGCACTAATCCATGTTAGAACAGGCACAAAGCCAAATCTGGCCTGCCTCATTGTTCATGGCGCAACCTTGGGATTTTTGGCAGCGCCATGGTCCATGAGGCAGCCTTGGGTTTTGGCCCAGGCTGTCTCTGGTCCGTTCCCGTTCTTTTCTGAAATTACCAAATTGCCATTAATGATTCTTTCTAGAACGTATTTCTGGATCCCTAGCTCTGTAGTACTACTAGAGTTGCAGCTGACCAACAGGTCCTAATTCCTGGTCAAACATTAAACCTAACAATCACCTAATAACACACAACATCAGTCAGCTAAAGTCTCCTGTTCATCCAAACTCTAGACATTCTTTGCTAGTAATTCAGCTGAAGCACTACATTTTCACGACAGGAATTTATCCGAAACACTTCGAAAACGCGTCACAAGATAAGGCAGAAGACTGGACGAGCGAACCAGGAAGGAGTCCTGGAAGGCTGCGTCACTGTCCATGAGGCAGCCTATTTGGCTGCGCCATGGAAAGTGATGCAGCCAGACACGTTTCTGGTAGTCCCGTCCTGCTCCACTACTGACTCTTCTGCACGTCCCTCAGCCGATAAATACCCCCCTTAAAATCAGAAATCCGGACCGAAGGTTAACACGCGAAAATCAACTTCTCTCCCTCTCTGACATCACTCTAAGCAACATATTTTAAGGCATAACTAGACCTTGTAAGAGAGCACAAGCACTCTCATGCATAACTTGTTGTCCTCTTGAGTCCATAGCATAATAAATTAAATTAACTGAGTACACATCAATCATCATAATGAAAGATCGTCCTAAATCGCTCTCTGTAAGGAAACCACGTGTGCCTAAGCGGAAACCACGTGCGCCTAAGCGGAAATCATTACTGTATGTCTCCTAAAGGCCCCTTTTCACAAACTCACATGTTTTAAAGTTATTGTCTTTTTATTATATTACCAGATTTGAAACTATTGCATGTTAAGAAGTGGTCACTTAGTTAATATGTGCTAAAATGAATTAGATCTAAATACTAGGGTGCTCATACAATAATTACATGTCATATTTGCTTGCTTGATCCACATTAACAACAATAAAAAGCTACTAGTAAAGGCACAATGGAACCAGCCGGCGTGGTACACCTTACCGATGCCCTATCTGGATAATTTTACTCCTGAATCCGAATTTGTGGTACGCTTTACCATAGGAGTCATCCATTAGATGCTCGGTTCGAGGTAGCATGCCCACATCGCAAATCTACATCTCATGAACCCTCTTGGGTTGTAGGCTGGATCCGAAAGGCAACGGTTTTCGAGACACCGCAAGCCCTCGGTGGCGACTCTATATCATTGCGCGGAACGGAGGGTAGCAAAGTCACCGCCTGCCTCTGCCCTCAGTCTTGCTGTCCCGCCCCTGGTGGCGCAGCCCAGATCTAGCCGCCTCACCCATGGTGGCACATCCATCTTGGCTGCCTCATCCCTTATGGCGCAGCCTTGGTCTAGTCATGTTCTGTTTTCTGCCACTTAACGATTATGGGAACTCGAAATTCTAAGAGAACGGTCCGGAGGCCCCCAGCCTCGCCGTATCCCTCCCCTAAGTGGTGGTTCTCGAGCGTACCCTAATCTTTAACTTAATTGGAAAAAAGAGGACGGGTCCGTGCGCTCACAGTGGCGACTCTGCTGGGGAGTTTCTAGTAAATTACACTTTAAATTGTTAAAGAGAGTAAGACGTGAAAGTCGCAAAAAAAAAAAAATGATTTTTTTTTTTTTTTTTATTATCATTCATGCATCATATTCACATGTTCATGCATTGCATAAACCCTACGAGATGGTTTTAGGTTACCATAGTTAACTAAGCACCTTTCGAGATGGAACCGTTAACTCATTATGGCTCCTTGCCTAAGATGAGCATAGAGGAAAACCTCTAACCCAGCGATTTGTCCTGTGATGCATCTCCATGTAAAGCCAAGGTCTACTTTTTTGTCTACGGTCCTTCCACAAAGCAATAAGAGCAATCCTACAATGTTGTTGCCAACACAACTGGCACCACAAAAAGTAGCAAAACTATAGTGGAATTTAGATCCAATGTTATAGGCAAACTCATACATGTGCATTAACTTGATATAAGTGCAATATTTGTTTGTTTTCTGGTTACATGACATATTCGGACGAATATGCATAAATCGACCAAACGACTAAAACAGATTTGACAAATCCAAAACAAAATAGGCTGAAAATTTTGGCTGCCTCGCCCCTTATGGCGCAGCCCAAAAAACAATTTTTGCTGCCTCGCCCCTTGTGGCGAAACCCAAAAAAATTTTGGCAGCCTCGCCCCTTATGGCACAGTGGCGCAGCCCAAAAGGTCTCCTGGCCATTTTTACCCGATTCTACATATTTGAGAGTTTTTAATCAAAATGTTTTTAGTCAAAATTAGATTGATTTTAAGGTAATTTGCAAAAACGGAGTTCATTAGTGTGTAGGAAATTAAAAATTGCCAAATCGATAACATGTTTCCTTTTGAAACCATAAATGCAAATTTACTTGTCACATACTCTAAAACTTTGTTAAAAATTGGTCATAAACTTTAGGTTATTCACTTTGTTGGGAACGTGTTCAAGAAACTAGAAGACTTCGTAGGATTCGACATAGTATACTTACTAGTCCCATTCCTGCAGTGTTGTCGATAGTGGTCCTAGTTCTCCAGTTCCATCCCAAGGAAACTCATCACATAGTTTGTCACAAAATTCCCCACATTAGACACCACCAAGGTCATTACCAAGGTCATCAACAAGTTCACCCAAACTTTTCCGTTATCACTACGCATAAAGGACCTATTTGATTCTTCATCAGGGGGAGCATATAATCCCTTTACGGAGCCTCAAACAAGTTCAGAACGCGTCGTTTTGCCGTTGCACTTGAACGTCGAATCACCTATTCCATCACCAAAGTTTCTAGAATCACCATGATCAACTACTTCCACCATGCGTGGAGAAGATGTTGATATTTTGGGCACAATACTAACAAAGTTTGATGACCTAATGGCAAAATTCACTGAGGCTACTGTGGAATCCAATCAAAAGACTCCAGATGCAACTCCTGGACCTGAGCCAGAGGGGATTCCAGCTCCGACTCCACCTCCCACTAGCTCATCATCTGAGGTGGCTTCCTCTATCACTAAAGATGAGACTGCCCTCAAGAGTGCTAAGCTGCAGGAGCTAGTGCGCTAGAACATGGGTTCTGACTCCTATCTTGAAATTGACAAGGACGATCGTGACCTTAAGAAGGAGCATCCTGACAAGTTCTCCTCTGATGGAATACTGAAGTTTAAGGGTACTGAAAACCATGCGCATCATCTTAGATGCTTTGTAGATTCCATGAGAATCAAAGGAGTTAAGACTGACTTGTACACCACTATTTTCTACTTGTAACTCGACACTATACCTCTACAGTGGTTCTACTCCTTAGGTGCCAAGCGCACCAAAGTTTGGGAGGACTTAACCCAAGAGTTTATGAGCTAATATTCTGCAAATTCTGATGCACAAGTTACTCGTAGAACTCTTGAGGTCCTTGGTCAAGAAAATGATGAAGGTTTCACCAACCTCTTGACAAGGTGGCGTGGGGTGGCCGCGCAAATGATTACTAAGCCTCCTGAAGCTGAACATGTCCAAATGTTAGTGGATAATCTGAAGTCTCCTGATGTTGATCATCTAAAGTATCCAGGTATCGATACCTTCAAGAGGCTTGAACAATAGGTATCATGACTAAGGACGATGTTCGTTGAGGTGTGTCTCAACCTAAGGCTTTAAATGTGAGCAAGGGATACCAAGGTGCGAAGAAAAACGAAACACACTACATTGGCGCCACTAGGTTTTTAAGGTGAACAACACAAGTGCAACTCACTTGACTCCACCTAAGAGGACATTTAGGAAAACTTACATCAACATTGGAATTTTCTATACTGAAGCAATCAAGAGACTAATTGAGAAAAAAGTAATCACTCCAATAGGCCCAACTGCAGATGCCGCACCTGACAAACGTGGCAAGAATTGGGATCCTAATGCCTACTGTGAGTACTATCGTGGACGAGGGCATCCCCTTGAGAATTGTTGGACCCTCAAGAACAAAATTGAGGACATGATTGAGGTTGAAACACTACCACTTCCTCCTCATTTGGTCCAAAAGCCAAACAACACCACAAGTCCCTTGGGACTTCACACCATCTTTGCTATAATTGAAGATCTTCCAGATGACTTTGACCCTGCTTCCCTCATCATCTCGATGGGATGACAACAAAGATAACGTCTAGTACGAAGGACTTTGCATCACTTTATCCTGCAAGTGATCGAACTGCAATTCAACACCTTACAAGGTCTGGACGTGGTTACCAAGCACCAACTCATGAGAGCTCACCCTAAGCTCCTAAACACGTGGTACAAGACAAAGCCTCCAATGAACAAGCTAACGATGACAATGTCATCAAGCAACTCAAGAGGGTCAAGGCTGAACTAAGCATATGACAACTCTTATCCTCCTCCTTGGAGCATCGCATTGCATTATTGGACAAGCTAACCAAAATGAATGTGCCATCTGACACATCTCCTATAGAATTGACGACTTTGTTAACTGAAAAGCCTTCCAATGCCATAGTCTTTACTGACGAAGACTTACCACCGTAAGGGCGACGTCATAACCAATGCATCCTCCTTAATGTGGGTTGTATGCACAAGAACATCCCTAGTTCTTGTTGATTATGGCTCTGCACTTAATGTGTTACCTTTAGCTACTTCAACTAGCTTAGGCCTAGATGTGAAGGACTATGTACCTTCTAGCATCAATGTGCGTGCATATGACAACACACGCAAAGAGATCATGGGAAATGCTCGATCATATCAACATTAGCACTGGTCCTTTACAAAGGAAGACGGAATTCTGCGTGATCGACATCCATGCAACATTCAATATGCTGTTGGGTCGACCATAGATCCATGATACGGGCGTCGTCCCATCTACCCTTCATCAAAAGGTTAAGTTAAACGTGCAAGGCGTCCCAGTTTCTATAGATGCATCTCATCCTAAAGTGACAACCAAGGATCTTCTTGAGATCAAGCATAGCGAGAATGACCTTGATCTATGGGGCTTCGATTATATCAATGTGCTTGAGAAAGATGAAGCACCTTTTGATTTAGAGTACTACTCCAACAAAGGGATACATTTGCTCATGCTCAACATGGGCTACTTTCCAGGAATGACGATGGACAAGATTGCATATGGCATCGTTACCATCATCATTCCAAGAAGGACCATCTTTCCTTTTGGATTGGGCTATGAGCAAACTCCATTGCAAATATGGGAGCCTCAAAACTGGCGCAGAAATAAGAATGCCTGGGCTAAGCAAGGTCGAATTCTTGATTCACCTTCTAAGCCTATTCCTAAGACCTTGAATGGTCAATACCTTAGGGAAGGGGCGTTTTGTGGCTATCATGAAGGATGGAGCTTTCAAGCCTACAAACTTTATCACCATTATCGTTCCAGGTCAAAATGGATGGGAGAAGACCGTCACTTGGACCACTCAAGAAGGAAAGATCGTCACCGTCACCCTCGGGGAGGAGAAGGGGTTCTCAAGCCTCGAGCAAGCTTCTTCAACTATCTTAGAATCTAGCATACAGTCTAGTCCTATTTCAGAATTTTCTTCATTTTTTCTTCTGGAGGAGGGGGTTGCCCCAAAATCCGTTGTCGTAGCTAGTCAAGAGTCCAACAAAACCCTATTCGATGTACTCTTTTGATTTCAATGCAATGAACTCGAAGTTTGCTTACGACTGTCTCCTCTATTACTACAACAAATGAACAAAACTCTAACTAATCTAAAGAACTTAAAAGAACTTAATGACTCTAAAGATTTTGGTAAGTACGATGAGGAAATCGTCGTGCCAAACAAAGTAATAAAAGCTTTCGATGAACAAGAGAATCGAACTACTATAATTGAGGAAACCGAAAACGATTAACATTGGGACGGAAAATGAACCTAAACAATTGAAGTTAGGTTTATCATTATCACAAGAAGAACGTACCCAATTCGTTGAACTCCTAGGAAAATACATGGATGTTTTTGCCTGGTCTTACAAGGACATGCCTGGAATTGATCGCGAAATAGACGAACACACAATTCCCCTTAGATCAGAAATCAAGCCAGTAAAACAAAAGCTTCGTTGCATGAGACCTGAATGGTCCTTTAAGATTAAAGAAGAGGTAGAAAAACAATTTGCCGCCTGATTTATCAAAGTGTATAACCATTCGGATTGGGTATCCAATGTCGTTCCCGTACCTAAGAAAGACGGTAAGGTTAGAATGTGTGTGGACTTTAGAGACCTCAACAAAGCTAGCCCTAAGACTGACTTCGCATTACCTCACATAGACATTTTGGTGGACAACACTGCGGGTCCCGCACTCCTTTCCTTTATGGATGGCTATGTAGGATATAACCAGATAAAAATGGCTTTAGCTGACAAGAGCAAGACTACTTTTGTTATACAATGGGGCACATACTGTTATAAAGTTATGCCTTTTGGGCTCAAGAACATATGAGCCACCTACCAAAGAACTGCGTAGACTCTATTGCATGACATGATGCATAAGAAAGTCGAAGTTTACGCGGATGACATGATTGTCAAGTCAAAAGATAGAGAACGGCAAATCCCTGCACTACGTAAGTTCTTTGATCGCCTTCGCAAGTACAATATGCGCCTAAACCCAGCCATGTGTGCCTTCGGAGTGACCTCTAGCAAACTTCTAGGATATGTTGTTAGTTCTAGGGGAATAGAAATAGACCCTTTGACAATTAGAGCAATTTTGGACATGCCACCTCCCAAGAACGCGAAACAAATGCGAGGATTTCTAGGACATGTATAATACATTAGTCGATTCATAGCAAAGCTAACCATGATATGCGATTCTATCTTCAAGAAACTCAGAAAATAAGACAAGACTGAATGGGATAATGACTGTTAAAATGCTTTCGATGCTATCAAGAAGATCCTTCTAAACGCACCCGTATTGGTTCCTTCCAAACCAAACCAACCTTTACTTCTATACCTAACAGTAACCTCGATAGCTATGGTTGCCATGCTAGCACAAGAGGTAGATGGAGAAGAAAGAGTGATTTACTACCTTAGTTAAAAGTTCATTGAATACAAACTAGGTATACCAATTTGGAGAAAACGTGTTTAGCACTTGTTTGGGCCACCAAAAAGCTCAACATTACCATTACTATCTGTTCCACCTGGATGGGACCAATATCTTGACCCTTGACTGAGCTACCTCCGGTGACCTACAAGATGAGCAAACCTACCTCGGGGGGGTGGTCCGAGAAACCCCCTTCGATGCCTAAGTCAGCTAATGAACACGTGGGGCCTCCTAAGAGGATAAAGGTTCACGTGAGAGATAGGCGAGTACTAAAGTTGTCGGAGTGAGAGAGTGCATACCTTTGACCTAGTTAGGTCAGGACTATTTATAGGACAGGGCAGGCAGCTGTGAGAGGATAAGATTCCTCATATCTGCCTGCCTACGTCATCAATGCTGTCTCCCTAGGTCAAACATGCCTGCCCCCTTGAGGGCTGGTGGTCGGCTAACCTAGATTGCGGACTGGACCTGGCTGCTTCTTATGCAACTGGGCTTGTGCGCGGCCCAAAGCCTGGTTTGGACTGCGGGCCAGTTTAGACCAGGAAAATTTTGCCCCTAACAGCTGCTGGAAGGGGATTAACCTCCACCTGCACTGGGGCTGGTGGAACGGTTATTTCTTGCCTGATGTTACCGTTTGCTCCCATCTAGTAGTTGTCTTTATTACCGTTGAAGTGATAGTAGTGGGTCCTTATGGTTGTACGTGCTTGACAAGACAATTCTGCCATCACGTGGGTTGTGTGGTTTGAATTCCTCCCCCACGATTAGATTTTTGCGACAAGGCAGTTCTTTCAGCGTGGCTCCCTAGTCCATGCGCGCGTGGATTGAGTAAGCAAGTGGAGAAAGTAGGCGGTTTCTTAGCGAAGTGGGGTAATAATTGGGGAAGGGTATAAAAGATCCCGCATTTACTTCCCCCCTTTCCTCCATTGTCACTTTTCACCCAACTCCCTGCTTCATCTCTCCTCCCTCGTCGATATCTCTGCTCCTGACGTTTCAAGCTTCCTCCAACCGAGCTCCTTCAACATCTATTTCTCAGGTATCATCTCTTTCCCTTCCTCTTCTTCCTTTTACACTATGCCTCGTAGAAACGGTAGGATCTGGGCTGCCGACTCCTCCTCTGCCCCTCCTCCAGACCCTGATGAGGTGAGAAGTATCACTCTTCCTATGTTGGTGGAGGAGGATAAGAATACGGAGGAGTGGAGCGACATCAGCGGCGATGACCCTCCTGACCGATATGCCTTGGTCCCCAGGAACCTCCCCGACGTGTCCTCCGGCGAAACGGCACATATGCAAGAGGATAGATATGGCCCGGTGCGGCCTGATTCCCCTGTCATACACAGGTGGGGCGACTAGTCCGACTCCAGCCTAGAGTGGGCTCCGGAACCCACTGTCAGCCCCTCTAGGAGGGCACTCATTCCCGATCCTGACTATCCAGCCCAGCCTAGGGAGGCCAGTGCTCTAAAACGTACAGACTTCGCCAACCCTCTGTCTTGGCGGTTGGAAGAAGATTTCAGACGGCTTTGCCTAAAGCCTAAATTCTCGGAGAAGGTCCGGCTCCACTACTACATGCCTGCGGAGTATGAGCTGGAGATCCCAACTCCGTCTGAGAATGTCTGCCATCCTCCACCAGGCCGCACCGCTCTATATACCATCAACCTGGACGACGGCCTCAGGTTCCCTCTCGACCCCTTCATCAGAAAGGTTTTGAGGGGTTATAACGTCTTCCATGCCCAACTGCATCCCCTGTCCATCAGGACTCTGATCGGGTACGTCTGGGTCTGCAAGTACCTGAACTTCCCCTTGACCTTGCGCTTGTTCCGCTACATGTTCAAGCTGCACGCTGGTAGGGAGAACCAGAAGGGCTAGTTTTCATTGCATGTCACCCCCGGCAAGTTGGCCTGCTGGCCCAAGGTGGAGTCTCCTAATGGCTGGAAAGGCAGATGGTTATAGCTGCGGGTGCCTACTGGCCTCAACATGGATGACCCCAAGAGGTGGGATGTGCCTCTAGCCTTCAGGCAGGATGTCTAGAAGATCCCCTGGATCAAGCCAGAGAGGATGCTGCCCCGGAACAACAACTTCGTGGAGTTGTTGGATAAGAGGGAGAAGGACATCAGGAGGCCAAAGCACTGGCTGCCCCACTTCTCTAGTCTTATAAACGAGGAAGTCTTGGCCTGGGTTGGCCTAAGCCCAGCCTACAACGAGGGTAAGCTGGTTGGCTGGGGCCAGCCCCAGGCTCTTTTTGCTCATGCTTGAATCTTCACTTAAGTTTTGAGTTCCTTTGCTAACTTGTTGTTTTCTAATTTTCAGAGAGCAGGAGGTTGATCTCTTGGGGAGATACTAGGCGAGCTTCCCTCGGTTTAGACGCCAACGACAACTGGATCAGGCCTGACCCACCAGCAGCTCATCCCAGCCTTCACAAGTACACTTTAGAGGAGATGGCTGGCTTTTCGGTTGAGGAGCTGCCTAAGGAGGTGCCTATCCTGAGGAACCGGGCCAGGGGGAGAACAGGACCAGCCTTAGCTGCTTCCACAGCTGCTGCCCCTAGACTGGAGGTGGGCCAATCTTCCACCAGCCTCATGGACCGTGCTGACAATATGATCCAGCTGCATGCTGGGTCCGATCTGGATGCTCAGGTCAGCCGTTCTGTCCTCGGTGACCTTCCTCCTGTACCACGCCATACCATCTTTGATGAGGAGGACACCCTTGATGAGGCTCCTCTTACCTTTCGGAGAAGGCGGGCTCCCGATAACCAAGTCATTGATATCTCTACCAGCCCCGAGGCCTCACCACCCAACCTGCATAGGGACAAGAGGGCCTGCCCTGTTGAGTCCTTTCCCCACTTCTCTAGTGGGCAGGATTTCATTCGCCCTGGGTCTTCTTGGGATACTCCCCCCAGCGGCATTCATCCTAGGCATGATGATTGGGTGGAGGAGCCTGTCCTCCAGCTTCACCCAACTGTTTATCCCCTGGTGCACAGGAAGCCTGTGGCTGTGGGGCCCCGTGTGGAGGTAATGGGCCATGGGGACGAGTGCTTGGACCTGGATGATCCCAGCGTGGGTGGTAGCTTGGGTATCCGCCTGCTGCAGGCCAGCCTTATGCCTGGTGACCAGCCCAGGACTCAACTGAGCGCTTCCTTTGCCTCTGCCTGCCATCAATTGGCTCAGGTACCTTTCTCCTTTCAGTAATTTCCAGCTTTCCATCCTTAACGTACTTTTCTCCTCACACTCCTGCTATTGTGCAGGCTGGCAAGGCTGCGTACTTGGCAGCTGTGGCTGGGATTTCCCTGGAACGACAGGTTAAGGACAAGGCTGCGGAGGCGGATCTACTGCGTAGGTTGGTAGCCAAAGCTCACCAAGAGGCTGGCCAGCTGGAGGCTATGAAGAAAGACCTGGCGCTGGCTAATGAAAGGGTGCTGGCCGCGGAGGATGCTAGAGCGGCTGCTGCCAAGGCTGAATCTATCTAGAAGAAAACAGCGGAGACTGCCAATGCTAAGGTTGCAGATCTGGAGAAACAGTTGTCTCACTTTGCCGCTGAGATCCTGGTCCACAAGGAGTTATGTGGCAAGGCCAAAGCTGACATGGCTAGCCTTGAAGCTGAGCTGAGGCAGAAATGGACCCAGCGCCTCCACCGCGGCATTGAGCTAGGGATGCTTTATGCTGAGCGTTGTGTCTACGACGTTCATGGTGACAGGATCAGTTGGGAGAGGGTGATGCAGGCCTATGATGAAGGTGCCTGGAAAAAGGAGACTCCCTTTGAGTCCTACCAGGGCCATGCCTCCACTGCCCAGCCAGCCAATCCCTCTTCTGTCAACCAACTTGCCAGTCCTGCCCCTTATGGAGTTCAGACTGCTGCACCCGCTCCTGCTTCTGACCCCTTAAACGAGGGTGCTCCAGCCTAGAATCTGGTTCTTGACACCACTGACCTTGGCAGCTAGGAAGTTGTTCCTGAGAGTCCCTTGGGTGGTCAAGCTCCAGCGCCTCAGGCCTAGGAAGCTGGGTGGTCGTCTGGCTTGGAAGAGGGGTCTGGGTCTAGCTGGCTGGTGGATCTGAAGAGCTGACTCCTGCTTTCCTGCTGTTGCCTTGCCCAGGCTTATCTGCTTTTCACTGCTTTCTACTTATGCACTTTTGGTGGGCTTTTTGTTCCTCTGGTGGACGGCCACCGTTTCATTTAAGTTGGTCTGTAATCATACATTGCCCCTGCTGAGGGCAGACTGGCTTTCTTATTTGTACTTTTATTTTGCCCCTGC
>CAAKMY010000489.1:0-14547 GCA_901111285.1 Corrigiola litoralis
TGAACATAAATAAACGAGCAATATGTTTTTCATGTTCAAGCTCATTTATTAATCGAACTTTATAAATTATATTGTTTAAACTCGATTAATTTATCTATACTATATACTAAAACAGTAAACGACTATGCCACGTGTCAATCCCACAATTTTTCTGCCATTTATTTATTTTTTCTTTTAATTTTAGTTGCCCCTTATAACTACCGTGTATTCCTAAGTAAAGGATATACTAGATAATGAATATCTTTTCAAAATTCCCACATCTACTATATCCATCAATTACGAGAAGTTTTTGATTTTATATTTTTATTCTTTTCTACTTTATAGATATGAGTTGATATGAAATATTTTTCAAAATATTTAACATGGACTTATTTAAGAATTCTACCACTAGAGAAATACTTTTAAAATTATTAGGTATCATCTCATTCTCATGTATATGTTATACTACTTTAACCGGGTAGTAATTGCCTCGATATTTGCCAAAGGATTTTTGTTATCCTCAATTTAACTACCCATACATGAGCATTTTTTTCTTTTGATTAATTTATAAATAGATACTCCGACATTTCTATCAAGACTAATATTTTCGATAAAATAATCTATTCTACTTAATAGTGACGAATACCAATGGACAAAAATTATACAACAAAGTAATATCTTACTCCCCATTATGTCTACTCTTTTTTCCATCCTGATTTTTTCTTACTATTTTATAAAAAGTCACATTTGGGTAACTTAGGTGATATAAAGTATAAACTATCAATATCGTTTACGAACTATTTTTAGCTTATGATATCTTATAGTATTTTATCTATACTAACTCAAAAGTTTAGTTTCATAATTATTATTTATATGTAGATAATTATACAATATAATTTATTTTTATCAAAGGTGATACACCTTTTCTTTTATCTTTTTTTTCTTTAGCCATATTTCCCTATAAATGAGTTGTACAAGATTTCACATCGACGTTTTTTTTTTTCTTAGATGGTTTGTTATACTTATGACGTCAATATTATATTTTGACAAAGGAATTGAATGACCTTCAAAATTATAGTATATGTATATTTGAAGCAATTACATTTTACATCTATCACCCATATTAACTAAGGATAATTTTTTTTTTTTTTTTGCCGAAATGTAATATTTTCTATACAACCGTGCCATAATGGCACGGGATATTAAACTAGTTAAATAAACTAATAAAAACGAGCTTTAGCCGAGCTCGCGTTGTTCGTTGAATCATTTACTGATTTACACCCTATGTATGGAGATCTAAAGTATTTAATTGGCCGGATACAGTTCTGTAGGGCAGCAGGAACAATGGAATGTTACAATGATATGCAGACAAGCTGTTGGTCGCAGGCTCATGCATGATCGATCACCGCTTTCTCCATACTTCCCAGTTAGTTGTATGATCTGTTCTTCGCAGATCACCAATAATTATTAGTACATCATAACACTAAAAACAAGTGGGGGAGAGACAGACGGTAGTCATGAATGCGAAATTTAATGCAACAACAACAATCACGTAGATATGCATGGGTCAATTATATGCATGTTGATTGTTGCCTCTCTGGACGTGGTTGTAAATTAAAGCTTTCATCTATCCTAACTAGCTTGATTCATTTCCATTATTATACACATCGTCCCAGCCACAATATGCATCATGCTTATCCCTTGTGTTTCCTCCCCCCTTAATGAATCAAGCAATTGAAGGAAGAACTACCATTCGTACAACTAACTCCATGAGCCCACATTAATGCCCGTTCGTCAACTCTCGCTCTCGCTATATATTCACGAAGTAGAGTGATGGAAGCACAAGTTGTCGGGAAAAGTTATAGAATTCTTTTGTATTATCATGGCAAGAAAATTAGCTTTGTCGCTATGGCTAATTGCCATAGTGGCTGGTTCTATCTGTGTTGAGGCTAGGGAGTTGAATAATAAGGGAGGAGAAGGATATGTCGAAAAGCCGAATTGGTTTTGGGGTGGCGCTCCCGGGGGTGGTGCCGCGGGAGGTGGATTTGGAGGGGCAGTAGATGGATGGAAGAAGGGGTGGCACTTTGGACACTCTTTTAGCTTTGGTAAAGGAGCTGGGTTTGGAATTGGATATGCAACTCCTGGAGTTGGAAGTTTAGGCAAACCTGATTGCTTTGGTAAAGGAGGTGGTGCAGGAGGAGGTGTTGGTGGTGGTAGCGGTGGAGGAGGAGGAGGTGGTGACGGAGGAGGTGGTGGTGGAAGAGGTGGCGGAGTCGGTGCTGGTGGTGGAACTGGTGGCGGAGTCGGTGCAGGTGGTGGATATGGTGGTGGACATGGGAAGGGTGTTGGTGGTGGACATGGGAAAAGTGTTGGTGGTGGAACTGGTGGCGGAGTTGGTGTCGGTGGTGGACATGGGAAGAGTGTTGGTGGTGGCACTGGTGGCGGAGCTGGTGGTGGACATGGGAAGGGTGGGTATTATGGTAGTGGTGGTGGGAAGCAACATCATGGCAAAAAACATCATGATGGAAGCAAAGGAGGAACTATAGGTGGAGGTGTCGGGAAAGGTGTCGGAGGAGGCTCTGGTGGGGGTGTTGGTGGAGGTGTCGGAGGAGGAACTGGTGGAGGCGTTGGCAAGGGAGGTGGAGGAGGAGTTGGTGGTGGTGCTGGTGGAGGAATTGGCAAAGGTATCGGAGGAGGCGTAGGTGGAGGTGTAGGAGGAGGAGTTGGTGGTGGTGTTGGCGGAGGAATTGGCAAAGGCTTCGGAGGAGGTGTAGGAGGAGGAGTTGGTGGTGCTATAGGAGGTGGAGTTGGTGGAGGCATCAGTAAAGGTATAGGTGGAGGTATTGGTAAAGGCATTGGCGGAGGAGTTGGTGGCGGTATTGGCGGGGGCATAGGTGGAGGTGTTGGTGGGGCAATAGGGGGAAGCATTGGCAAGGGAATTGGTGGTGGAGGGAGTGGAATTGGCGGAGGGATAGGGGAAGGTATTGGTGGTGGAATAGGAGGAGGCATTTGGAAGGGAGTTGGTGGAGGCATCGGAGGAGGCTATGGCAAAGGAATTGGTGGTGGAATAAGTGGAGGTATTTGGAAGGGAGTTGGTGGAGGCATTGGAGGAGGTATCGACAAAGGATTTGGAGGAGGAATAGGGAAAGGCATTGGTGGCGGAATAGGTGGAGGTATTTGGAAGGGAGTTGGTGGAGGGATCGGAGGAGGCTATGACAAGGGAATTAGTGGAGGAATTGGGAAAGGCGTTGGTGGCGGAATTGGTGGGGGCATTTGGAAAGGAGTTGGTGGAGGGATCAGAGGAGGCTATGACAAAGGAATTAGTGGAGGAATAGGGAAAGGCATTGGTGGTGGAATTAGTGGAGGAATAGGGAAAGGCATTGGTGATGGAATTGGTGGCGGCATTTGGAAAGGAGTTGGTGGAGGCCTTGGAGGAAGCTATGGCAAAGGAATTGGTGCTGGAGTAGGTGGAGGTATTTGGAAGGGAGTTGGTGGAGGTATCGGAGGAGGCCTAGGCAAAGGATTAGGAGGAAGTATTGGTGCCCAGAAAGTTTCAACCCAACACTGAATGATAGCATCACTATTAATTTCATTGCTTTCAGAGTATCATTATAATTATTTCATGTAAAACTTCATCTCCATGTGTATCATGTAAAAGTTGCTTTTTGCACGCCTATTTCTTGTAATTTCCACATTTGTACTCTATGTAACATTTGCTATAAATTGATTTGGAGCCCTATATCGAGTTCTTGCAATTGTGCAAGCCGTATATGGTACACATTTCAGTTCTACTCATTTCATACACCAATCTCACAGTTTTCTTACTGTGTTTTTGTTTTTCAGGTTTCGTAGAGGTACCGACTACTGAGAATATACTTTCTAACTTTGATTAGTACAGAACTACAAATCACAAGAATTGGTGATATTAGTCCCCTACGAAGATACTTACATCCTTGTGACAACATCAGAGACCTATACTAGCTAAACTAAGCTATGCCTTCCATGTAGTTGTTATATCCAAAATGGCTTCTCCGATAGACATGTAAAGCCCGTTACAAGAAGTAAATATATCGAGCACCTTTGATTTGTGTAGCTTCTCAATGACACTCCCGACTGGGTTCACCAGAGCCAACTACAAGATGAATTACCCACATTAATCTTCAAAATGAGACAAGATCCATAAGACTAGCGCGTAAATTAACTTAAACAATGCAATTTGGGATAAATTCCTGATTACCTGTAACGATCTCTTCTGGATGATCTTTCCAAGTTCATAGATGGTGTCGATTCCACTTGTGTCAATGGCGGTCACAGCTGCAAATGAAGTTGACAGCCACTAACGTATTACTTCTCTGTCACAGTAAGTTTAGCTAGGTAATCATAACTCATGAAAGTTTAGCACTACTAAAAACGCACCTGTCATGTCCAAAACTATGCATTTCAGCGTTGCTTCATCATTCAACATGATTCTTTCCTCCTCCTCCCTGAGTGATCTTAATATTCTGCAACAGGTGAAGCTATTGTTTAAGCACAAATATCAAGCACATGTGGCAGTAGATACTAAAAAAAGGCTGGTAATGACCTCTCTTGGAGGTAAGTTGAATTCGCGAAATAGATTGGAGCTTCGATTCCCAAGATAAGGAACGATGGGATCCTAGAAGCCTTATCGTAACGCTCAATGCTCTGGAATATCTGAGTGCCAGTGATGTTGCCTAAGACCACAATGTTTGGTCTAGTTATGTGTAGGAGAACTTTAAACACCGATATTCCGACCTGAGAGACAGCAACAAGTTATATACGTTCAGATTGCAATCCAAAGAAAGAAAAGGAAGCAAATTCAAGACATTGGATAAAGATTTTACAGCGAGTGAAAGACCAGTAGGCACTGAGATGAAGAGAACACCGAAAAAGGAGCACAGGCAAGCCACGAAATCAAGTTTGTCGACCTTCCATAATTTTAAAGCTGCTTGGTAGTCTATCAATCCAATGACAGCAGTTATGATGATTGCTGCTAACACGACGTTGGGAGTGTAATAGAAGAGAGGCATAAGGAAGAGGAGTGTCACAACTACTGCTGTTGCCATCACTATATTCGAGAATGCTGTCTTTGCACCAGCGTTATAATTCACAGCAGACCGAGAAAACGCCCCTGTAGAAACAAATAGAGTATAAAGAGTAAGGTTTGTGAGGATGAATATTGATGATCAACTGATTACGGTATTAATTAATAAAGGTCACCTTTCATCTTCAAGGTTTTGTTTAAATACCTGTAGTGACATAGCATGAGGAGCATGAACCAGCAATATTCATTATACCAATTGCGATCATTTCTTTGTTACCATCCACCTGATAATTTTCCAAGGAAGCAAATGTTCTCCCAACTGCAATTCCCTCCTGAAATATATGTGCAGCAAATCGTGTTATATTGTGTACATTTCTATTGGTTAATGTTGAGTATTTATTCTGCATTCATTTTCAATTCATCTTCCACAAAAGTCCTCAAATGCAAGGGTCATTTGTAACTAAGGAAGGGAAGGAAAGCGAGAGATCAATCAGGTGAAATTAATAACTTACCGTCAAAGACAAGATACCAGTTATAAGACCGGTTTTCGCAGCAAGAGCAATATGAGAGCTATGAAGGTATAGCATGTTTACTGAAGGTGGATTCAAGCCCTTCGGCAGTTGGCCGATCTGTTTGATAAACAAAAATAAATTAATTAACACAATCAATAAGTTAAAACCATCATGACAACTTCTAATTAGGTTGAATTTTAACTATTGGGTTAACCATGCTCTTAAAAGAAAAGTCTAATAGATAATTTTATACATGTAGGATGTAACGTGACAATTTTTGTTCTTAATGAGTTTTCCCCACCTACATTAGAAATTAGTCTCCCTCAAAAGGCAGATTAATGGGTTCACTCCTCGTAAGTTTAATTGCTCCAAATAAGATTTGGAATTGGAACCCTATACCATTTAGTCAAGAGATAAGAGCCTTCAACACTCACACCAACCAACTTCGTTAGGGTGACGTTAGAAGTCATTCTAGCAGATGTGACATAAGTGCACAAAAAAACGACTGGAAAAACTTTATAAGAATGATAATAGTGGTATCGGACCACCCAATAACGATAGATGGCCAATATTCAGTAGGCCAAAGCTGGCATGCTTTGGTTTTACAGAAAGGTCGGGTAGGAGATTCCAAATCTTTATAAAAGTTGATTAAGATTCAAAGTTCCACTTTCATTTCCTTTGTGTCACATGTAGAGGCAAAGGCTACAAGCTAGAACTATATTCACTGGATAGAACTCAACCTATACCAACAAGAAAAAGGTCGGAAAGTATAAAAGAAGCCACAAGATTGAGACCAGTCTTACTTTAGAAATCTTATCTGCACTGGACTTGAGACAAAATACTAAAAGGGTTGATAAGATTACGGACGTTAAAGGGGCTGCTGCTGATATCCAGAAGAGCCTAGGCTTCTTCATGCTCTGACAATTGGCAAAAACAAAAACAAGAGAACAATGAGAATGCAACAAAAAGAAAACCATCAATAATGCAATTTTGACAAGAAGGAACTATAGTTGAGGATGTAAAAAGTCTTACAATTTGTCTTGTTGTCAGTAGAAATACCAGGAAACTGATTCCCATAACAATTGTTTGCCATGACCACTGAAATTAACCACAAAACAGATAAGATCTTCGGTGAATTTAAGTATGCCAAGAACTTATTCTTTTTTCTTTCGCTAAGAATAATCTTGAAAAGTAGACACTCTCGTTACCGTAAGAACTAAACCAGATGACACAATGCCTTAAGCGTAACCATAAAGAGTATTTTTTTTTTTTTTTTGAAAGGACCATAAAGAGTATTTTTAGAAGCGTGTGATCACTAATAGTACTAAAAAAAATAAAAATATCATGCACTCTCATTATCGTAATCTGACTAGTATACTAGACTCGGGAGTCTCGGACAAAATCTAGTGGGAGAGTTTGAGGTCAATTTCGCAATTCATGCCAATACAATTCCCAATTAGACAAAGTAATAACGCTATGGCTCTGATACGAAGTCCGAACCATAAAGTCATGCAAGGCAGCTCGATCAAATGAGGATTGTTATACAATTTGGATACTAATCAGAGTAGTAAACAAGCATAAGATGTTCATTCACGTCTCTATGAGCGTTACCTCGTTCTTGTGGCTAAAAACAGAAGTCATGACAGGGATAATCTGCATTTTGCTGGTAAAATGAGTTATCCCTAGCAGCCCTTTGAGCTGCTGAAGGGAAACAATGATTGCTGCCCCAGCCATGAAACCAATCAGTGTGGCCTTTGATAGGAAATCAATAATGAAACCCAACCTACATTAATTTGATTCGACATCAGCCAAATCAAAGAATCCAACACATGGTCAATACCACAGTCACATACGAAAAGAATCCAACACATGGTCAATACCACATTCACGTATGCCTATTGTCACTAGTAAAGTTGGTCAGCAGCATCTTATCATACACAAGCAAAAAATAGTGACAATCTTCTACACCAAACTTTAAAATAGCAATCCATTTGCATTACGTAACAAAAATATATATTCACTGAATTCCGCCTTTCTCAAATCATAATATCATTTTCATTAGAGATTTATACGTTCCATCACTACCATCCATCTTATTCAACCGAACTGAGTGAACTTTCAAATAGATTTAGAATATCAAGTAGAAAGAAACGGTAAAACCACCTGAATAGACCCAAAGAGGCCTGAAATATGCCAGCGAAGAGGGTAGAGGTAAAAGCAAGCTTAAGATAGAGGTCTGGTTCATTAGTCGGAGAAACAATTTCACTCAACATTGCACCCATAACAAGAGATGCTATGGAAACTGGACCAACACCAAGGTGTCTGGAGCTCCCCAAGACAGAGTAAATGATTGGTGGCACAAAGCTTGAATCTGCATAGTTAATTCTCAAATTGGTCAATAATCAAGAAGATCTTGGATTAGTAGTAGAAAGTAGTGATTAGGTACTTACATAGCCCAATTATAGGAGGCAAATCAGCAAGCTTTGCGTAGCTTATGCCCTGCCATGCAAAAATACAAATTGTTCAATTTTAATCCTTTTTTTTTAGGGGGGGGGGGGTGTGCAAGCAAGATTAAGCAAATTAGGTACCATCTTTTATCCTTTTTCTATTACCCTTATCTGCTGCCTTCACACGAAATTACTGGCCTAACTCATGAAGTTAAAGCCAATTTTCTGTAATTACAAAAAATGGGCTAGGCACTAATGATTAGGAATATTATGAGGGGTAAAGACGGCCATAGAGTCATGTAATAATACAATGCTTAAAGTATGCGAAGGAGCCGTTAAAAAATGCTTGCCAAGGGGGCAGTACAGAGCCAAGTATTAGTAAATAATACAAAGAAGTACTCCGTAATACTTTGATTAATGATAAGCTAATGTACCAACAATAATAAGCGAATGTAGAAAACCAAGGTAAAAATCACTTGGTAGTTGGTATTAGGAATTAGGATACTCTCTTAATCATTGGTGTGACTGGCTTACGAGCTCATTTTGTTTCCTTTATAAAATTGGTGATTTTTGCCTGAAAGGAGATACGGAGTAGATGACTAGTGTTGTTGGTCACACAGTAAATAACTACCATCATAGTAACACACTTTGGCAATTAGTAATTGGGCCCTTGTTACGGAGTATAACCCTCTAGCCATAAAAGTACGAAATGAAAGAACAATATTTATTTGCCAGAAAGCTGAGACATTATTAATTAATATATATACTCCTAAGCTAATGTCTAAAGTAATTTCCTGTTTGATATGGAGAATAAAAAAAGAGCATACCAAATGTTGTCTTGATCAATGATCATGCAATAGTAGTACTGTTTACCCGGAGTTTAGAAGGGACATGCTCACATATAGTTACGAAGTCAAACAGTGTACTGTTTACTATTCAGTGAAACCTCATATCGCATATAAATAGGATAATAATGTCCACGGTATTACTGTCCTAAACATATGATACGTCTAAAAGACCGCAGAATTATTCAACTGACACGTTGTTATAATACTACCACTACGAGATCAATCTCATGTCGTAACAATGTAAATTGTCCATTTACGAGGGTGGCAAATAGGGACTTAATACAAATACTTAGTTTTAACTTCCTCGTTCTTGTAACACTGATCGACAGTTGCGATTACCATGCCTAACTTCCCATACCAAAAAAGAAAGCAAACTTTAAGAGAAACCACCAAAAAAGCAACTTACTTGTGGGATGGCAAGGCTAGCAATGGTTAGGCCAGCGACAAGATCTGATCTAAAGAGTTTCAACTCGTATTTAGGCAACCATTGAAGTATAGGGAAGAAGTACTGGAAACCCAAAACAAACTTTGTTTTAGTACTTTGGTTCTTGAATTGATGTAGAGGATCATCAGGGAAGAATATTTCAGAGAGTTTGTGTTTAAGTTTTTGTAATGTGGTCTTCTTTGGGGGCAGTGGCACACTATGTATCTCTAGAGGCACACGGATAGCTTCTTCTTGCTCCGTGGACACTGCCCTTAGATGGTCTTCTAGTCCCATGCCACTTGCACCCATTTCTCTACTGTTCTTTGACGTTGCTGTTGTACACTCGTAGTACTTGTTATCTCTGAAATTCATGTGCTATATTTATAGAGATACTCGTAATACAAAATGGTCCCATGCTCTCTGATTTGGTGGTTTTCTGGATAGGTGTTTTTCTTTTTTGTAAGGGGGGAGGGAGAAGTTACTAACCGTTGATGAAGGAAATGAGAATCTGTATCAATTGAATTATTTTTTTGGAAAAGGGGGAAAAAAGAAAAGTAAATAATCCGAGCAAAGGGGAAATATTTGGCTCAACTACCTCCAATTCGCAAATTGGAACTCAATGATTTTTATTTTTTTTTAAACCAACTCAATGAATTTAAAATGACTGTAACATAAATAAATTTAATTTGTTGCAGCATTTTATGTCCTTAATAATTCCAATATGGATATGGATAAAGTTGTACAGGAATCATCTAATGGCTAAGTTTGGAAATCTACTAAACCTAGTCCAAAAATGTTCATTTAGTTAGCTTGGCCATACATAATGGAGTGTGGATGGAGCTCTTTCAAATCCTTTTCTTCCTTTTGTTGCATAGGTGGTATGGATAAATGTTATAATAGAAGTGTCTCATTTCATTATTTGTTATATTAGAATATGCAACTTCTAAAAAAAACGTACATTATTATTTTTATTACGATCTAGGTTTGTCATTCACTTGTAACTCCATTAAATAGATTCTTTAGAATTGTGACTAAGGCCTTGTTCTCTTCAGCTAAAACTCGCAGAATTGCACTGAACTGAACTAGAAGGAACTGGAGGGAATTGGAAAGAATTGGAGAGAACTGGAAGCAATTGGAAGGAACTGGAGAGGGCTGGAAAGAACTGAAATGAGTTAAAAGCATAGAAGAAATTAATTGGAAAGAGGTAGAAGGAACTGGAGAAAATTGAAAGGAACTGGAGAGAACAGGAAGCAACTAGAAGGAATTGGAAGCAACTGGAAAGAACTGGAAGGAACTGAAACTCACTGGAATTCATGTGAGGAGAACAGGGCCTGGAATTGGGTTAATAATCAACCATGAATATACTCCCTTATGTTGAGAGATTGTGCATTGTTCATGGATTGCGTATTCTTTCTCGAAATGCTTGAATTAAGACAAGATATTCACAAAACTTAATAAATTCCATGTCAAAATCTTGCTTAACTCTGAAAACTCTCTCAATCTATGTGAAACCAGTTTACTTTTGCAGTATTAATAATAATGATAATAATAATAAGTACGATTTACTATAAAAAGGTTGAAAAAGAATTTTAGACACATTTACCTAAATGAACAAATGAGATTTGATCATTTTTTAGCTCTACAATACAAATTCATATATGTGACATTGCTTTATGACATATTTGTCAAGACGATCGTATATTGACCTAAAGTGTGCTAATATTTAATTTAACCTATTTTATCATAAATTATGAAGTATACTTGTGTACATATAGGACTTTGAGTTGTATATTGTTTCTTTCATTCTACATACTTCTCTTCTCTAACGATGTTGTTTTTACTTGCTCTAGTATTACTTTTGCACTTTCTCTATTTTTTTCTTTATGTGCAAGGATATTCCCTATTTTAATATTTTTCAGTAAGCTAGTTTTCAAAACCATTCGGATTGTTTTATCATAAGTTGAACTATATTATCATGAGACTACCGGAAACAAGTATGATTAAATCAATCATCTCCTTATATTTGACATATATGTTGAACTATATAGAAAATGCATTTATAACTATAATTACTAGCTTTGCCCAACAATAACTTACTTTCAAGTTGGTCCTTTTCCAATCATACTCGGTTAGTAAGTTGTCAATATACATTTATTAGTTTTGGGCAACATCGTACGTGCACCACTTGATTCCTTTCTCTCTTTTAACATAGACAATATGTTACTTACAAGTTGTGAAATCACTAGCTACATAACGCTAAAGAGTAAAGAAGGAGAGTAGTAGTCTGTCTTTTAATCTTGATTACACTTGCTCTCGTTTGATAATTGTAAGACTGTGCTCAGGTCTTGAATTTCTTGAGAGGCGTTATTGAGACTTCGAACACACCTAGGGGTTGGTGCCAACTTGGGTAGAGGCACATATCTAAGGCTATCGTTAAAATAATATGCTCAAATTATATTTGACCGTACCCCTACCTAACATGATGTATCATATATTGAGATGAATAAAAATAAATATGTGCAATATAATTGGTGTATGATTGGTGAATATAAATACATATATTCAGTAAATATATACACTAGAATTGATAAAAATGTTTTTCGTAATAATTGATGAATATGAACCATATATATGGTGGGTGAATGTGTATATAATATATTATATCTATTAAGATTAATAAATATATAAACTATTATTAGAAATTATAATGGTGAATATGGTGTATGATGCATCTGCAAGGGTTGTATTATAAAATAATTATGAAGGGTTTAGGTCCTCCAGATTTTATTTATCATAAAGTTAATAGAGTTTATCACAAATAATAACATAAAGATGAGAATGCACGCCAAATTCACTTAAAGGAGAAAACCGTAAATAGAATTAATACAAATAGGTAAACTTTACATCATATAGTTGATTCTCAACTTCAGACAATGGACACATTAAATTTCTCTCTAAAAAAAATCAACAACAATTACAACTGTGAAATATCAAATGGCCGGATCATCGTTATAGAAAGGTTTTTCTTTAACCTTTCCATTATTCGATTCCTAATTGACTAATTGTGGAGGTAGCACTGAACCTATAAAAAATTAGTTCACCCCAACAAGAACAAAATTCCGTGATTATCTGTACTCATCCAAGTAGGAGGGGAATATATAAGCACGGCTTATTCAAAATTAGTGACCTTATACCATAATGTATGAGCTACTTAATGATCAAAGAATACAAAATATGTATATTTAAACGGAGTTTATCCGTAAGTGCATATTTTCGTGGAAATTCGTATTAGTAGGTCCAAGAAAACACCCTCGGTGAGATTCCCTCAATTCTGCTGTGGCTCTATTATGTTCTTTGGATCTTTAGACGAACACCTCCCGTGATAGTTATATTATATATATGCAATTGTAGAAATGACAACTTTGATAATTCATCATATGTGCATATACAAGTGGGGGCATACAGGAATGTGTGTGTGTCTTTATGTGATTGTGATTTACGATCAATCCTAAACTTAGTAGGAAAAAAACCATATCCTTTCTGTTCAGGTGACCTCATTTGTCCCTTTGGCTACACACATGTAATATATATGGTGACAGTGTGGCGCACCAACTTGCAATTTTCATATGCCAAATCCTTCTTCTGTAGTAACTCACCTTCACCTAGTAGTTTTGATCACTAGTAGCAGGTTAGTCATGGAGGACGGACGATTCTAGTACTCTAGAGAGTAGAGACAGGCAGATAGATCTTCTGGAAACTGTGTTTCAAAATTTCAACTTTTTATAGATTTGTATTTTGCTTCTACCTGTGACCTTAGGGCATTATTATATGCTAATCTAACTTATCGAATGTCAAAAGAAATGTATGCTACTTCTTCTTGTTTTACTTTTTTTTTTTTTTTGTACATTGCCTAATATAAGGATTTGAATCCCAGACAATCTTTAATTTATATACGTTAAACTACGAATTATTAGATTTAATTTACTTCTCATATCAAAGTAATGATTAATAATCTAGTTATCTATTTCGCATAACCTTTGGAATGCATAAACTAAGTTTCAACATGCACTATCCACGGTTTTTTGTAGCAGGTTGAAACTTCATTTGTGGTTTAATCAGCGTGAATTCAGAGTAAATGAATCTAGAGTTTTCATAAATGGATCGATGAAATTGTACTAAGATTCTTGTTTTTTTTTAACCACGGTACTAAGATTCATGAGAGATACTTTAGTTTTTCTACTGATTTTATTTGGCTCGAATCTTGAGTAAATGAATGATTAAGAAAAACAATCAGTTCTTAATCAGCGTAAATACAGAATCAAGATAAACATATCTAAACGGCAAATTATTAGGTACACCTGAGAATACATATACTCTCAAGTTCAATTCTAGGTATATATTATGTACCTTGTATACTTTTTTTGTACCTTTAATAAATTAGAATTGTACAATATTTTCATTGTGGTAGATAAAAATTTATTAAAGATATATAAAAAAATACACAAAGATACATAAAAGTATATTTAAAAATACATACTCTCAGGTGTATATAATAGGTTATGTATCTAAACTAATTATTCAATCGAATGAAGAACAAAATAGAGTGCGTTAAAGTGGATTGAGAATTGAGATGTACTCAGTATGAAATTCATGCGAACAGCAACCATCCAAGTTGCTTAGCTTGATCCCCCACACGGACCCACAGCGTGGCCGCCTGCTCACCCTACTCAGAGTTGACTGTATAAATTTTTTGATGTTCATCGTGTGATCCCACAAA
Organism: Corrigiola litoralis; assembly: GCA_901111285.1. NCBI lineage: Eukaryota > Viridiplantae > Streptophyta > Magnoliopsida > Caryophyllales > Caryophyllaceae > Corrigiola > Corrigiola litoralis. Next base: position 14,050 of record CAAKMY010000489.1, read on the forward strand.
AGGAAAGTTTCTTTAGTGTATGGACCTTTTATATGGTTTCTTTATTTTGTTATTCCACTTCTTAAAGAAGAAAAAAGATTATGTCGTCCATACTCCATAGATTCACTCCTAAAAAGTTTGAAAGATGTATTCAGTTAATTGGACAATTCATGTTAGTATGGCCACAAGAATCTTTGATGATCAATATGGCCTTTTCGATCAATTGGAATCTTGCCTCATTGATTGATGATGTTATTTGTCAAATTATATCCTTCACTCTTGTCCGATATAGTTTTTTTTTTTTTTTTTTTGTATCCTAATGAAAGGAAACCTCAAAATTAAAGAGAGTTTAGACGTATATTTTGTGGCAAAGCCACACTTAATACATCTTCTCCAAATATAGCTCAACTAGATAGCATCCCGTGCTTCGCACGATAAGGCAGTATATTTTTGTATAATATTTTAGTATTAATATTATTAAGTATTTTTAACAAATATATATTTAAATTGTCATAAAAT